>LOEQ01002929.1:132737-143135 GCA_001685075.1 Bramus lutescens | reverse complement strand
GTTTTCTAGGGTATCTTTTACGGATTTACTCATTTCTTCAAACTTTTTGTTATTTTCATCCATTTCTTTAAGAGAGTTTTTCACATCCTGTTTAAGGGACTCTATTGCTTTCATAATGTCTATTTTTTCAATTTATTTTGGATTAGGGTGTTAAAGTCTTCCTGTTGTGTTTTCACTGGGTTCTGGTCTTATCGTGTTGTTTTTCAGAATGTTGGAGGAATTCTTACATTGGCGCCTGCCCATCTCTTCCTTCAAATGCTCTCTGATGGATTTTCTGGTACAGGATAAGGGCCCTTTGCTGTCCAGGGACCTTGCAAATAAAAGGTCTAGCTTGCTGCCTGCAGGCTTAGTGAAACAAAGGAACTCCTGCCCGGTTGCACTCACCATCCCGTCCCAGCCCCCAAACAGGCTGAGCTGGGGGATCTTCTCCACTTGCATTTTTAGACTATTTTTTTAAATTAAACAGCTTTTTGTATTGTATAGAGAGATTTTATCTCTAACATTTTTTTAAAGATGTCAACCTAGGAACTAATTTTTATCTAATTGTATTGCTTATATAAAAGAACATAAAGGGTAGAATTTCAATCATAGGGGTGTCAATGCACCACATGACTAAATTTAAAGATATTACAACTACATTAAAATGCACTGAAATGAATTTTACAATCCCATGTGAAAAAAACAACGAATAAGTGAAATTCCTGGAAACTTCAGTGAATGGCAGCCAATCACTAGCAGTCTCTGAGTCTTAGTAAAGAATGCAGGTCTTACACAAACACCACTGACTGACTTATTTATTACTGTCAATACTGATTTTTGAGATACAAATTCTCCATATACTATGTGGTTAATGAGGTTCAAAGGTATGGTGACTAAATTTGATATCTAACATCTAGAACTTCACTTTAGTGAAATATTAGGACCTCAGCATTTTACAGGCCTCCACATTGTACATCAAAACCTGTGTCACACATTGCCCATTCCACAGTGATGACTTTTTCTTTCTTCTTTCTTGAACCTATGACTCACTCTATCTCCCATGAGCTCCATTTTTATCTTGCCTTTCCATTGAAACCCTGTACACTGGTCATTCCCTTACATTGTCACTTTTTCTTTTTTTATTCTTCTCTTTCTTTCTTTCTTTCTTTCTCATCTCTTTCTTTTTTAAGGAAACATCTATTTTCTTTAATTTTAAATACAAATCTCAGTTTCCACTTCCTCACCTCCTCCCATTCCCTCCACACGCCCTCCTATTTGACCCCCATCTACTTCTCAGAGAAGGTAAGGCACATTGGTTTCGGGAAGTTCCAAGGTCCTCCCTACTTTATCTAGGCCGAGAAAGCTATCCATCCAAAGGGAATGCGTTCTTAAAAAGTCAGTATAAGCAGTAGGAATAAATCCTGGTGCCACTGCCAGTGGCCCCATAGTCTGTCCAAGTCAAACAGCTATCACCCACATTAAGAGTGTTTAGTCTGGTCCTATTTTGTTTTCTTCCCCATCTGACTGGAGTTGTTGAGCTCCCATTAGCTCAGGTAAACTGTGTGTGCCTATCATGGTCTTGAATTCTTTGCTCATATTCTCACTCCTCCCGCTCTTCAACTGGATTTGTGGAGCTCAGCCAAACAGGTCTCTGCCTCTATTTCTATTAGTTGCTGGATGAATGTTCTATGATGACATTTAAGATATTCATCAATCTGACTAAAAGACAAGGCCACTTCTGGCACCCTTTCCTCTATTGCTTAGGTTCTTAGCTGGGGTCATCCTTGTGGACTCCTGGGAATTTCTCTAGTGTCAGCTTTTTGTTAGCCCTGCTGTTATTTTAACCACTATATAACTATGGGTATTTACCTGTTATTCATTTCCTTTCTTGGCTTGAACCATAACCTCATGGGGATGGTTCTCAAGTAAATATCCACTAACGCAAACTCTTCAGGCTTTGCTTTCTGTACCTCTGCTGGCTACTTCTGTAATTCCCTATAATTATCTCAGTTATGTACCCATTCCTGGTTTTTATGAGATACAGATTCATCTGTAGCATTGGAACCTGTCCTGGAGATAGCTCTTGTAGACCAAACTAACCTCAAACCCAGAGATCCATGTGCCTCTGCCTCCAGAGTGCACCCCCACTGCCTGGCCTTTTAGCTCTATTCTTTAAGTATATTGTTATGTTCCTGTAGGCAGAGGTAGTTGGTTCATTACTGGTAATCCAGATCAGAAATAATCACTTGGAAACTATATTAAATACATTGCCACTTGACCAATCACTTATGTGTATTGCTAGCTAGCTCTTATATCTTAAATTAACTCATTTCTACTATTTTATATTCACTACAAGGTTCATAGCCTACCTACAATATTCCATCTGGTGGGTTACATCCTCCTTTTCTGAAAGCTACATGGTATCTCCTTGACTCTGCCTTCTTTCTTTCAGTATTCATTTCGGTTTTTCTACCTAGCTCTAATCTGCCCTATCACACAGTAAAAAGTTTTGTTATTCATTAACTAATAAAAGCAACACATATATAGAAGAACTTCCCGCACCATTTTCCATTTTCTGTTTAAATAGAAAGGAAAGTATAAACTTTAACATAGTAAAATTACATATAAGAAAACAGATACCAAGCAAGAATTGCAGCTACAATATTTGTATCTATTTTATATTTTATCATAAATAAGGAAAACTATAATCCATAACTATCTATTCTTCACTAAAGATGCCAGAAGAATATAATATTACCTAAGTTAACAGGAACTGCATTGTGGGCAACTTCCAAAACTCTAGAAATGATAGAGATATATTGCTACCTGGACAGTCACCTAAAGTTTTTTTGTAGCATTGGGGCATCAATCTTCAGCCTACTGGCTCATAGTATCCAGCAGACATTTTCATTCCATGAAGCAGGAAATTTCAAAGACAGTTTAACCTATGTTGGCAGTTTGTCAGTCACTTTCTTTTGTGTCCTACTGAATGTTTGGCAGATTCTTTCATGAAGCAGGAAACCAAAAGGATAGTTGCACCTTTAGGCAAATTCAGCAGTCATTTTTTTCTGTGGGTCATGAATGTCCAGTTCATACAACATAATATTAAGCAGTCCAGGCAAGAACAGTTTCTTGCCCAAATGGCTAGTAAACTCCATAAGGAGCCTCTTCAATGCCCATCATCCTCTTAAATTAAGTTGGAGGTGCCAGGAGCATATGTGTCTCATTATCATGAAAATTACTAAATTCTTAAAAAATTTAAATGCCATATTTTGTTAGTCTTCAAAAGGTTTGAAGACTATCCATGTAAAATATATCTTTGTACATCTAGAAAATCTAACTAACATGACTACAAACTTCACTATTACAGATGACTATCTATTAACCTGTATTTCTTAATTATACTTTACAATTTTAAATGACTCACACAAACACAAACCTCAGTCAAGAGCAGAAANATATATAAATTGACCTTCATTTGTATCAATAAGCCAAGATTAATACCAATGCAAAGTGTTCATCTCTATAGCATATCTCTACTTACATGTAAACAAACATTTATTAACAATATTTGTGAGAATGGACTTAGTTATCTCTAAACTGTTTCCTGCTTTTTGTTAAACAAAGTCATCTGGCTGCCGAACAGGGGAGCAGGATGAGTTCATGCCAGCCCGGACATGTTTCTCACTAGCCCGTGGCCCAAATGCCACTGCATAGGACTCCAACTTTCTTTTCACATCACGATCCTGCTGCATTACTCTGCTGGGTGCACACATCGCATATGGCTCACGACTGGCAGAAAGCCACCAGAGACTCTCTCTGTGCATGGATTCCCTTTAGTTGTCCTTAATACCTGCTCTTATTTTGTTAAACAAAGCATATTTTTCAGTATCTAAGTAGGCAACAGTGCACATGTGACCAGTGTGGGATGCTGCACAGAACCAGTGAGGTAATGCCATCAATCCTGGGGAAGCCATGCAGCTGCCAGAGGAGACAGATTCTGAAACTTTGCCCAGTAAGTCACAGTAATGTGGCCCTACACAAATTAATAGAAATGGGTTAATTTAAGATATAAGAGCTAGCTAGAATGATGCTTAAGCTATTGACCAAACAGTATTGCAAATATTATAGTTTCTGTGTGATTATTTTGAGTCTGGGTAGCCAGGAATGAATGTGCAGCCTCCACCAAGATATTGACTAACCTCAACATTAATATTTTATGCTTTAATAGTTTTATTAAGATTTTATATGTTTTCTTTTATGTGCATAAATATCTACCTGTATGTACACCACATGCTTGTCTGGTGCTCCTTGTGTTGAGAAGAAGAAAGCTGTGGATCTCCTGGACCTGGAGCTATGGACGGCTGCGAACTGGAATATGCATTTTGGGTCCTGAATCCAAGTCTTTGGCAAGATCATCCAATGCTCTTAGCAGCTGATCTAACTCTTTAGAGTCAGTGAGCACTATCATCTTGAAGTAGCCATCCTTGAGTGTTTACATGTCATTTGGGTCCCTTTCTTCATGTAATAAAGTTGAATATTTGAAGCAAGGCCACAAACTCAAAACATTTAATAGGTGTCTCCTCAGAGAATATTTGTAAGCCAGCACTATGGAGCTCCCACCATCTCATCTTTCAAAGAGCAACTCCCATAGGCAAGTCTGTAAAAAGTGACCTTATTTCAACTTGGACATGAGTATGCAGACTAGGAATTACCTTCATACTTGTTTCTTTCAACTGGGTTCAATAAAGTTACAAAGAGCAAAATTTATTACATTGCTCTATCAATTATGAAATATTTGATAACACTTTTGCTCTTTAAATTAGTTTCTGATTCAACTGAGAGTCACTCATATTTGGGTTGATTTACTAAATATTATATAACTGTATATTACTTCAGTGTTTGAAAACATAAATGCTTCCAAATACAGTTTATAATCAATGTATTCTGTTGATATATAGTAAGTTATACATATACTACTGTGAAGTGACTCTTATAAAGTCATGTTAAAGAAATTGATGTGCCATCTTATCCTAATTAGAAAAAACTCTCATTTTTCTAAAGGTCTAAATATGAAAGGTGCAGCACATGCAGTTATTGAATAAACATAACAGTTTCTGTAAAATTCATTCTTACAGGTTTCTGAAACAATTTCAAGTCTTCCATTCCACTGACAATATCAGTATTTGTCAACATAAGGGCACATTTGAAAGATCTAATAATAAAATTCAGCATACTGTAATTTGCTCTGAACCAATTGCTTCAAATAAAGAATTTTTAAATATTTTGCCAAAGGCTTACCCATCCATTTATCTAGCTTTACAAAAAAGCCTTAATCCATAATTCACAATGTACATTCTCTTGTACTCTCTGATACCTCCAAATATTTCTTGATTTATTTTATTGTTTTCTCTTTCTTTTTTTCTTTTTCCTTTTCTTCCATCAGTTTTTTTTGGGGAATGGTATTGGGCTTGGGTCTTCAAATATTTTTTCTAGTAGCCTAAATCTGTAACACCCCACCCCATTTTTTCTGAGTATGACAACAATGGAATTTGTCCCTTAGAGTGACTTTTCTTCTCACATGGGATTTTTATTAAGCATTCAACATTGTTTTATAGCATTTTACCAGAGAGGGTTTCGCTATCAAAAAAATTGCAGCCAATTATGTCAGATTCGGTCACTGTCTTATTAACTAACTTTGTGCTCTACTGTAAATTTGTCATTTTTTCCAAAATACCACGACATCTTTACTGGGAGTAATTTCCATTTAAAGAAACTAGCATCTTGTTTATTCTAGAAGAATGTTTTGAGGATATCCCAGAAATGAGAAATGTTTATGGCATCTAGAATTGCAAACCCTTTCCAGAAAGTTTCCCACGTACTTTGGCCATGTTAATCAGAGGAATCAAAATCTTGTGTCTGTGACAGCTTTATAAAATGTGTTTCTTAAATGAAATGAAAATCAACACCACTCCTTATTCCTTTTATGTTGTAAGAGCAAATATGAAAATAGCATTAATCTTGTTATAAATCTTTTGAATCCTTGAATCATTAGGCAGGTCTAATATTTGAAAGAAATCTTTACTTCAGAATAGTGCTTGTCAAGAATGGGCTTAAATATTTGGTAAACCTTGTTATAAATAAATGTGCTGCCACTTAGGGATTGTAGTTCCATGTTTGAGCACAACCACAATTGATTTAGCATTCCCCATAAGAGTAATAGATGAGCATTGGCTTTGACTTACAATCACTAGCTGCAACAGCTCCTTACAAAGGATGTAGGTTGTGACAGACTGTTCTGGAATACTCTGAAGCCAGATATTAGCTTTTTTCTGGCTCTTAAGTATCTTCTTCTACAAGAATGCTGATTGTTCCAAACTGGGAGGTTGATGCACAGCATAGTCAAGTATCTCAATGAGATGTGCTATAACTTTATCCACAGCAGTACATTCTGTTTTACCTTATATAATATGATAATGCTTCTTTAAGTCTCATTGACAGCCTTTCTTATATTCCAGCTTGTCTTTCACTAATACTTTACCTGTCTCATGACTCATAGAACTAAAAATAAATTTGAGAATTTGCACCTCTGGTTTAGAATGCAATTTCATTGTAATTCATTTACATTGTTGTTGAGAATGAATTTTGCAGATCGGAACAACATGGTCTCACAGTGTCAAAGGTTAGCCTTGTCTAGGGGAATGAAGCTGATCTGATTTTTCTACCCAATCCCAAAGCATTCGCCAGCCATTATTCATGCCTTTACTGGTGCAACACGTTGAATGATTTTAGGAACTTGTACTTTGCATTCAAAACTTGCATTCCTGATACAAGATCTTTTAGGCTATTGGGAGTTTTGATATGCTCTCCAGTTATGCTTAATTATTTCCATTTTAGGATTTAAAGTAACAGACATGTGACTTTTCCATTCTTGTTAAAATTAGAGACGTGTATAGTGATAGTAATTGATCTAAATTCAATATATTGAATCTGAAGGAAGAGAGAAGTCCAAGGAGAGTGTAAGAGATGATGGAGCAGCTATAACCAGAGCAGTCAGATCCACATTTTTTCAACTAACCTTTCTACCTTGCGGGCATGCACCTTACCAACCTAGTCATCACAATCCAAATAGCAAAGATTACTAATCACAAATTGTGATGGATATGACAATTTTAGCAGATTTGAATAATATGAGAAGTATCCAAATGTGACACAGAGAAAGAAAGTGAGGTCATGTCAGAATGTGAGTTGCATTGACTGGTTCAACACATACTGTCACATCCTTCAATTTATGGGCAGGCCACATTGATGAAAGGCAGTAATAGAGTGAATTGCATCAAAGCAATGACACCTGTAAGCTTGCATGTGCTTCTTCTGTATATATTATATATGAAAAGCATTGTAGTTATGTACTCTGGTTTCGAACAAAAGACTTTATTTTATTTATTTGCTTTATAAACTTTCTAAAGATTGTGTAAAAACAAATGTTGCTGTATGATAGCTTGTTTATATAGAACTTAAGAGAGTAAATATCAGGTAGATACTTTTATAGTTTTGTATGAGGTGAATGTTTAATTAGTCAGCATTTTATTAATGGAACAAATCCAAAACATTTACATTTATGAGTGCGCACAAATGTGAGCATGTGTGTCAGTTTCACTCTGTAGACAAAAGTTTCTGTCCCACTTGGTCCTCCAGTCATTCAGTCCTAATGAAGCATATAGAGGCTTATATTAATTATAAACTTTTGGCTTATTAGCCTAGGCTTATTACTAACTAGCTCTTACAACTTAAATTAACCCATAATTCTTGTCTATGTTTACTCATGTAGCTTGGTACCTAAGAAGTGAAATATTCTCTTCTTGTTTCCTCTGTATCTGGCTGGTAATTGACTCTCTAACCTTTTTTCTTCTTCTGGAATTCTCTTGGTCTGGTCACTCCACCCACACTTTTTGCCTGGCTACTGACTAATCATTGTTTTATTAAAATAATACAAGTGACAAATATTTACAGAGTACCTGAACATTATCCCACAGCATTCCCCTTTTTTTCTTTTTAAAACAAGAACTCCAAATCTAATATTCTTTGTCTAGCTTTTTTCTTGACCATTATCCATATCAACCGGTAACAACACTCTAGACAAAGACAAACATCCATAAAGCATTTTGTTTTGGGACTGTGGGCATAGGTTTCTAGGCTACTTCCTTCTGATGGGGGCACTGATAATGTTATGGTGACCCAAATAAAAAAATTAGATTCATGGTTAAGTCCTGACTGGAATATTCTGTAAGGCTGAATCATCTCAGCCAACAGTCTTGAAGATGTTCTGGATGCAGAACTCAGAAAAACTGCAACGGAGGTGCTCTGAAATGTTGGACCATCTAGGCAGTGTGTAACTTTTGGAAATTTTTTCAGGGGTTCTTCCTTGATCAAACCATGTTTTTCTTGGTCAATAATGAATTCTAAGGTTCTCGGTTCCTGTGGAAACAAGAGCAGAACCTCTTCTCTAATGTAACTTATCTTTTGACTTAAATTTTTAAATCAAGACATTTTTAAAATATAAAGGTTGAATTAATCCAGGAGCATATTTTTTTTAAAGAAAACAAGCTATCTTTTCTTCATTTTAAATATCAATCACAGTTCACACTCCCTCCCCTCTTCTCATTCCCTCTTCCTTCACCCCACCTCCCATCAACTCCCCTGAGAAGCAAGGCACTTTGTTCCAAGGAAGGGCCAAGGCCCTCGTGACTTAGTAAGATATTCATCCATAGACAATGGGTTCTAAAAAAAAAAGACAATACAGCAGTAGAGACAAATTCTGGTGCCATTTCCAATGGCGCTGCAGTCTGTTCCAGCCATACAATTGTCACCCACATTAAGAGGGTCTATCTGGGTTCTATGCAGTTCCTTCCCTGTCCGACTATGGGTGAGCTCCCACAAGCTGTTTCAGTGGGTGTGCCTATCAAGATCTTGATCTCTTTGCTCATATTTTCACTTCTTCCACTCTTCAACTGGACTTCGGGAGCTCAGCCCAGTGCTCCCGTGCGAATCTCTGTCCATCTGGATGAAGTTGCTGGATGAAAGTTCAATGGTGACATTTAAGATATTCATAAATCTGCCTACATGCAAGGCCATTTTAGGCACTCTCTCCACTAGTGCTTAAAAATCAAATTTCTTTTAGCAGTTGTTGCTCCTTTCTCAACAGTCAAACAATTCAAAGGCAACACAATAACATACAGTATCCGTATTCTTTGTGCATTTTCCATCTTTATGCTTTTCGTTTCGTTTTTTTATTTTTTTGGTGTTTTGAGACAGGGTTTCTCTGTGTCTTTTTGGCTATTCTGGATATCATTCTGTAGACCCAGACTGGTCTTGAACTCGCAGAGATTTGCCTGCCTCCAAAGTGCTGAGATTCAAGGTGTGTGCAACCATGCATGGCTGCCCTATTTCTTTTTTAAAGGACTTTCTCTAGTCTTTTCCTTTTCTTCTCCCAAGCCTACGTATATTTTTAAATGCACTGTAAATCTTTTAGAGTTTCTTTTTCTATCTAGATTTGTCTTTACTGTATAACTCTATCTTTTTCTGAGCACATGAACCTTTAATTTTATAAATGGCATGTCTAAGAATAAAACTGTGCTTTTGGAAGCTGGTTCCACCCCATTCCTTAACATCCTGAGAGTCTAGCTTCATGAGGGAACTATTGGCAGGAGCCACACTTATTGCCACAACTCTGCAGAGTATCTAGGTCCATGCCACCACCAAGAAGCATACCACTGGCTGCTCATGAAGAACATTTAAATATTTGATAGCAGGGCCTTTTAAAAGAGTTGTCTTGTGGATTTTGCTGCTAACACTAGGTAAGAAATCTTAAAGGAGCCACATGTTTGCTAGCTACTAAAAGAACCTACTAGATTATGATGGTTACCAAGAAATTGCACTTGCTTCTGTTCTTGTCTGTCTAGAATCCTTTATTAAAATTTTTCTCAGACTTTTTCCTTGACAAGCATTTGGGTGCCATTTATAGACAGAAGTTTTTGTACTGCCTGGTCCTGTAGCTGTTCAGTCCCATAGAAACACACAGAGGCTTATATTAATTATAAACTATTTGGTATACTAGCTCAGGCTTATTATTAACTAGTTCTCACAACTTAAATTAGTCCATAACTCTTGTCTACGTTTAGCCGTGTGGCTTGGTACCTTTTCTCAATGAGGCATTCTCATCCCCTTTCCTCTGTGTCTGGCTTGTGATTGACTCTCTGCTTTTCTTTATCCCAGAATTCTCTTAGTCTTGTTCCCTGCCTACTGGCAAATCAGTATTTTATTAAACTAATACAAGTGACAAATCTTTACAGTGTACAGAAGCATTATCCCAAAGTACTTCTCTCTCTCTCTCCCCTTCTCTCTCTCTCTCTCTCTCTC
>LOEQ01002929.1:84476-132683 GCA_001685075.1 Bramus lutescens | reverse complement strand
TCTCTCTCTCTCTCTCTCTCTCTCTCTCTCTCTCTCTTTCACATACACACACAGAGGGGCGGAGAGAGAGAAGGGAGGAAAGAGAGAGAGAATGAGAGAGAGGGAGTGTGTGTATGTGTTTATGTGTGTAGGAGGGGCATTTAGGAGGTACATTTTTCATGGTGCAAATGTGCAAGTCAGTAGACAACAGTATAATTTCTTTCCATCCACTTTGAAGTAGGGTTTGAGAGTGAAATACAGTTTGGCAGGTTACTGTGTGGCAAGTATCTTTATCGACAGATCCATCTTGCTTGTTCTATCAATTTCAGACAATGTTGATGGTTCATTGTTTGCAAATGATGAGGAATGGAGCTTAGAAAAGGGAAATAATATAAAGAAGTTGAAGGAAAATGGAATCAAAACTTTATTCAAGTTAGTCTTTTTTATATTCATCCTTTACTTAGACTTCTTTATTATTATGCTTAAAATATATTCTTATAAGGCATAAATACCTCACTAACAGGCTATTTTTGTCTATAGAAAATTATTGATTTATCCCAACCTTTTATGATTTGTTCACATTTTGAAACTGTGTTTTACTCAACAACTTCAAAGGAGTTATTTAGATTTTCAGACTACATTGAAATGTGCATAAAGGAGTATTTGCATGAGGAACAATGATCTCTGCATTTTGAGCTTATTTCATTATGCTAAAATGCAGGAGCCATTATTAATATAAAATAGAAAAAGAACATATTTTCTCTGTGGCTATAATAGATGAGGCTATAGACTTTTGGTGGTTAGATAAGATCATATATTGTGGTAATACAATACATAGAAAAAATATGAAGAAACTCATGTTAAATAAAATGGGTAAATATAATTAAAGATAAGATTCAACAATGATGTTTTTGGAATTTTCAATATCTGCCATGTGTTAGATATGCTGTAAATGAAATGAAAAAGGTGTTCAGGGAATCTGTATTTAAAGAATGATTCAGGGAGTCTGAGTCTAACCCTATACCAGCCCACAGTATTCTGCTATCTTTATACACAGAAGTGCTGCAATGATAAATGGGGAACTTCTCACAGTAAACTTCAGTGTGTGCATGAGCTACCCTGACTTTGCAGTTTTCCCTCATTTGTCCTTGATAATTTTGCATTCATCCTGCCAGCAACTCCTTGTTGAAGTTTCCTTTTCTTTTTGTGGTTGATTACCTTATACCTAGCACCTCAGGTTAAATTCACTAAGAGTCAACGAAGGTCCCAGTGCATGATAAGGTCCTGTGTCCTCAGAATAATGATGAAGCACCAGAATAGGCTAGGATACAAGGTATGAAGACCTGATGTGTGAGGCTGGAATATGCTCAGCAAGTATTGCCCACCAAGGCTCAGTGCTTTGCGTAGGAACTGGTTGCTATATTACCGTTCACTCAAGTTTTATCTGATAGCAAAAAGATCATTTAAATCACATACTTGACAGTTTCAAATTTTAGAAATAATTTCATGGGCATGTTAACTAATGTTAAATTAACAAAAGTAAATATGATCAAAATGTAAAAAGTACAATGAGTAATAGACTGTGCTGGTCTTTTTCTATTTTAGTACAAAATAGATATTTTATGTTCTGAAAGATACTAATCATGTGTTGTTCAACACTATATCTGTGGAGTGTATGCATTTTGTTATGAATATAATGTGTTTTCTATGTAAAATGAATTAAAGCATGGATTTGAGTAATAATAGTACTCTACTTTCACTTTTATAGTGTTATTTTGTATGTATTTGCCTCGAGGTTATACGGAAGCTGAGGTTACTATTACCAGTATTCTTATTCCCATATTAAAATTACTTGCATATATTTGCAAATATAACAAACTAAATTAGAGTCACCCGATTCATCAGACCAAGATATAGCCACCCCTTCTGATTACCTCCCCTGCTCATGCTAGAAGTTGGACTAGGTCTACCTTGTGCTGATAAGTAAAGCTGCTGTAAGCTCATGAGTGCAGTGGCCCTGCCAGGTCCAGAGACAGGACTGCTCCTCATCCTCTGTCTCTTTTTAAACTCTTTATAGATCATTTCTTGTTATTCTGTGCCAGACTCTTTTTTTTTTTTGCCTGTTTTTATATCCATGTTCCTGCTAACTCTGCCCTGCCATTATTTCACTCTCTTCTGCAGGGTGTGTTTCCTGAGCTTTAACAAGGTAAGGGGAGGCATTGAAAAGAAGTCCCATCTTTGAGCTGATTATTCACATTTGCTATACCAAGGCCTAGCTAAGCCAAATCAAACAAAAATAATTTCAGTGTTATGAAATAGCACTAAGACATTTGTAAATATAAAACTTGAAATAAAAGTCAGGAAGGAGAATGTAATGAGCTGTCCCCTTTTTTTAAAAAGGGTTATGTATTTCTGTGGTTTTTGGCATGTGTGTATGTGTTTGTGTATGAGAGCGTGTGCTATGAGGCATTAAGTCCCTTTCACTTTAAGTCAAAGGAAAGAGGCCCCTGACACAAGCCTTAAATGTGAAAATTATAATACCAGGGACAAATAAGAGCGCCTTGGGTTGAAGGAGAGAAAGTATGTGCTTCCTATAATTGTCTAAAGTAGCAAAATGGACTGTTTTTGAGTAAGATAAGGAATGAAGCTGTTGGGTTTAGACAAAAGGCCACCTCTTTTAAGAGGATTTCTGGGAGTCTCAGATTACACTATAATTGATATTTAGTTAATATCTCTCTAAGGGTGTTTAAAGCAGCTACATATGGTTAACAATAACACATTCTGAATGTCTTGTGTTAAATATTATTCTAGGTCAGAGTACACTAAATTATCCTTGCATATTATTGTAATTTAGTGTAAAGCAAATGAAAATTTTCTATAATTATTACTTAACCTCACTTTCCAGAAGATACAGTCTGTAAGAGAGTCCTGTACCTATCTTCCAATATACTCTTAGCATTTAAATATCATTGTCAGATTCATGAAAAATGCACAGTAAATTATTATGAAAGCTGAAGTAAATTCATGGTTTTGCTGAAATCTTTCAAAATTATTGAAAATCCAGTTAATTAGGAAAGTAACCAGGGTAATTATTCATGAATGTAATAAAAAATAAACTTGAAATTATATCACTTTCTGAGAAAACATCCCTTATAAAAGATAAGATTTGACCATTTATTTCCAATGAAGCAAGCAAAAAGCTATACATCATCCCAGGACAAGAGATTTTGGATATGTAGTGTTCTACCCACTATTACTGAGGGTTAATGCCCATAGAAATCTGGGAATTTATAACAATGTAGAAAACGGAATATTGCTCAGATAAATAAAAGATACATAAATAACATAAGCCTAGATACTAGCAATGGAAGCCTTGAGTACCAGAATTTTCCTTAAAAATGTCAAACACTGAATAAAACTTGTGCTTTTTTCAAAGACTAAGTCTTGTTAAAAACAACAACACCACCAACAAAAAAACAAATAAAGTCTTCATTGGAGAAATGAAGATGCCACAAACCGTATTTTACTTCCACTATATATAAAGTCTATTCATGTGATCTTTGATTTTCAATACCATCTTTCCTCTCAACTATGTGATAATCTGATGACATCCAAACAATTGATTCCTGTAATGAGACAGGGCACTATAAGTCCTTTACAGAAGAATACCGTCATTATTGAAATTTAATCACCTGGCATTTGGGTTCATATGTTAGTCTTTCATGGACTTCACTTTGATATCCTAAGGGACAGAAAAATCTTGGTTTGGAATGTACTGAAGTTCCTATGTTTGATAACATAAGACACACATTATAGGCTTAAGAAAAAAATACTGTGCCTGGAGAGATGGCTCAGAGGTTAAGAGCACTGGCTGCTCTTCCAGAGGTCCTGAGTTCAATTCCCAGCAACCACATCGTGGCTCACAACCATCTATGAGATCTGGCGCCCTCTTCTGGCGGGCATGCATACATGCAGACGGAAAAGTGTATAATTGTATACATAATAAATAAATACATTTAAAAAAGAAGCTCTTTAACAAAAGAAAGAAAAAATTATTGAGATAGTAATGAAAGTAACAATGAGGTCAAGTGTGAGAATTATGCTGATGTTAAAAATCATAATTTACTATTTGCTTATGTGAAGATATTATGCTAATATAATTTAGTCTCTTTAATTATACTGTTTTATATAATATCATATTATATTAAAATACCAAGGCTTACTGAATTACAAGAACTCATGGACAATAAATATTAAAGTCACAATCCAAATGTGGTTGCTATATGCTAAAGCGTCAGTTTTTTCTCCCTATACCATATTTTCTAATAGATTATTTTAGACAGTATCCTTAGACACATTTCTACCTGATTGAACATGAAGTTTATCTCATTATTTTCACTTAATTTCAATATAGTTTTTAAGAAAAATACACAACATAAGCAATACCATGCTTGAATCATTTCAGTCATATTTCAAGTCAATTAAACACTTCTTTGAGCATCGTGGTTTTGAAACTATTAGATAGGTTATTAATAAAATAATGCCAATGGTGTGGTTGTATCTTTTTTCTACTGCCAGTTATATAGGCTGGGTTTTCTTGAGCTTCTACCCTTTCTGCTTCAGAGTCCTGAGAACTCGGATTACATACGTGCATCACTCAGCCCAGTTTTCCTCTTATTTTCTGTAATATTCCTCTAGTAACTCATATGATTAAAACAGATAGGAGAAATTTCGTTTTTCTAGCACATCCATTTGTAAACCCTCACAGAAATACTGGGTTACTGCCCTGTGTTGAGCCATTGTTCAGAATCATACCCTTTATTTTTAACACCATTCCTTAGACATGCATACAATGAGGAGGAAACGAAGACCTACATATTTACAACTGTCGAGAGACACAACATCAGTGGTAAATTCCAAGACAGAGTAGAAAGAGTTTTTCCTGCAATCTATTTTTCGGTTAATACTATCCAATCTGGATAAGCTGGGGTATGACAGATGTTTCACCACGAATAAGTAAATTTTAGAGCAAGAAACAACTCGGGGGACAAATTCATCCCTTACATTTGATGGGCAACAAGACACAAAACCACATGGGAGAAGTGGGGATTTGTTCCTTGATGTTTTGTTATAATCTTTCTCCTTTCATGTGAACTAGCAAACAGTGTTGTTATTCTTGGATAACCTTCCTGACTTTAATCCTCTATGTAAGAAAGTCTGCATCTGGGAGTTTGACATGTCCTTTACTGTTTTATTTAGAAAGCTATTAAGAATATTTAACACTGTTGTGAGATTTTCTTTTTAATTGTCTTTCTATCTCTGGATAAGAAGCATTTGTTAGGAGGAGGTGAAATGACTGCTTTAATGGCCTTTTAAAGGACATATTTAAATTGTTTTAAAAAATTTAATATGCCTCTACAAAAAATTTAACTAAGTTGAAAATGATTCAAACAAAATCCGACTATGCTATAAGATATAGTTTCATTAGTGATTGTCTTTCATCCATATACTAAATAATTGTTTCTTAAGGACAGATGTGGGACAATAGAAAGAGGGAGGAGGGCAAAGGCCAAGATAGGTGAGGCCAAGAGGCTCCCTTTAGAACTCCCAGAATACCCCGAGCCAATTCTTCCAGTATGGGAACAATAAAAATAAGAAAAGATTTCCTGGAAATTATTTCCACAGGCACTAAAACTTTCACTATGGCCATGCAATATATGCACCCTCATTGAACGTTTCAAAAATTTACATGTTT
Source organism: Bramus lutescens (assembly GCA_001685075.1). Taxonomy (NCBI): domain Eukaryota; kingdom Metazoa; phylum Chordata; class Mammalia; order Rodentia; family Cricetidae; genus Bramus; species Bramus lutescens. The sequence goes on along the minus strand of LOEQ01002929.1, from coordinate 126,949 downwards.
TAAATCCTATATCCAGAAGCAGAATCTCTACAAGCTGGTTGTGGGGGTGTCAAACTTCCCCAGTCTTTTAATTGACTTTGCAATCATACTTTGTGATATAAAATATTGTGAGATAAACACTTTGTGAGATAAAATATTGAGTCATACAGGATTTATTGAATGGTTTTAGTGTAGTTACAAAGCAAATATAAAATACATTACAAAATACAGGATCCAAATAGTTAAATTACAGAACAAAGCAATTTATAAGAAAGTAGATAAATAGCATTGGAAAGAGTAGTTTTGAAAAGCATTTCCAGAAGACGTGATTAATTGTTTTTAGAGATAAATTCCTGTTTTTTATGAGAGCTGTATTTTGTTCAGAGATCTCAAGTACCCATGAGACTCCTTAAAAGAGACAAATTACAGACAGTTTAGTTCTGAAAAAGAAATAGACAATAGTATATCAATAAAAAGTTTAGCTAGAAAAATGCTGAGTTATTTTCATTTAATATTCAAATAAATAGTTTGTGGTGATAAATGTTGGATAATTTAAGTGTAATGATTTGGTTGAGTTTAATTTAGTTTTGTTTTTATTTTTATGTAAACATCAAAAGGTCAGAGTAATTTTTGGACTACCGTTAAGAAATGTACTGCCAATGCTGTTTTATATTTTTAACTAATATTGGGTCAGAACACCTAGATTCTTGCTCAATTATAATGTTGTTTAATATAGCAGGAGAATATTATTTCTCATTTGTTCATTTGTTCCATCTATTGAATAAGTAAGTTTTAGAACACGAAGTAATCCCATGGGAAAAATATCCCTCACATTTTACATACAGGAGGCAAGCTCACGTGGAGGAAGTGGCAATATTTTTTACAACTTACTCTTTACAGGATACTCCTTCAAGTTCTTGAATAAATAATAGTGGAATAGATAGAAAAGCCCAACTTCACTATGCTTATGATCTAATTTAAAATATTGTATTTGTTCATTTAATTCTTTGATTAGTAATATACTACACAGAAACCTATGACATCTTGGCTCCATATGTGTCAATTCATGCCTTTGAAATTACATAATGCATATATGCTTATTTGAATTTTAGGGCCTCAGTGCATGGTTTCCCTTTATCTGATAATCTTGATTTTCGAGACAGGGTTTCTCTATAGTGTTAGCTGTACTCGAACTAGCGCTGTAGATCAGGCTGGCCTCAAACTCACAGAAATCTGCCTGCCTCTGACTCCCGAGTGCTGGGATTAAAGGCGTGCTTCACCAACGCCCGGGAGACAAGGCATTGTTACTCTCTTATGTACTGTGTATCACATGGACCAGGAATTTTCCTGTCTCCACCTTCCATTTCACCACAGGAGCCCTGGAGATACAGAGATACACTACCATACCAGCTTTATATAGATTTTAGGTCTTCAAATGCAGGCCTTAACTTCAGGTACTGAATCATCTTCACAGGTGCAAGAAGTTTTTCCCTACAAATACTTTTTAGAGTGTTGTCTCTTTTGTTTGTTTTGGTCTATTGGTTTGGCTTTGAAATAAATGGGGGAAAGATTTGTCTATATTTTTGTATATTAATTTTCATATTTCTTGATGTGATTTATTGCTAACAAGACAAAACTTTTGATCTTGAACAGTGTATGAACTGATTTAGGTCTTGCACTTTACTATTTCAAGGTTTCTCAGAGCCTGCTCTCTGATTTTTTTCTTTTATAAGAAAAGTATCAAATATTTATGGAACTTTCTTCTTAAACATTCTTATGAGTGGAGGAGCTATCCAATAGGTCAACTTTCATTGAGCGCTTCACTTCTCTCAAAGGCTTTGGGCAGGTGTACTGTGAAACATGTTAAACAAAAACTATGAACCTCTCACTGCACACTGAAGAATGAGGGATATTTTGTTTTCATCTTCAAAGCACATTGGGTTAAGAAGCCAATTACTATGCTATCTGCTTTAATTCCTATGCCTTCCTTTTTGCAAGAAAGGTGGTTTATGCCAGTGCAAATTGCACACTCACCTGCTTAAAACATGTTCTGTTCTGCTTCCCTATCGGGGTTATCATTAACTAAAGCAGTTCAATTATCAAATTCTGTACTCAAACCCTGTAAGAACTTAGAAGTCAGTTAATTTGGAATATTTGATGAAAGTACAATGTCTTAGAGATAATCATCTCATTTCCACAAAATGAGTTTTTATTTTAATAGTGTAGGATAAAACTAACACACATTTAAATGTCCTCACCTGTACCACTAATTGCATCTTAAGTTGCTTAAACAGAATGATTGAAACAACTGCATTTGTCAAAAATATTTTACTAAAATTTCCTTTTAAACTAAGAATGTTATGATTCTAAAGCAGTCACAATTACTAAGAAAACAATCCTATTATTTTCTGCAAGAACACTTTAATAGTAATAGAAATGTAAGAGTTAGTAATTTTATCTCTAAGATATTTGCAATCACATCTTTAATTGTGTTTGGTTATAAAGGAGGACTTTGTTTGTGTGGGTTCCCATCACAGATGCTGGTATTATATATGTAACTCCAGTGGTTTCCCACCACAGATACTGGTATATATATAAAATTCCACTGGATTCCCATTACATACAGTGGTATTATATATGTACTTCCAGTGGGTTCCCATCACAGACAGTGGTATTATATATGTAACTGTAGTGGGTTCCCATCACAGACAGTGGTATCATATATGTAACTGTAGTGGGTTCCTATCACAGACAGTAGTATTATATATGTAACTGTAGCGGGTTCCCATCACAGACAGTGGTATCATATATGTAACTGTAGTGGGTTCCTATCACAGACAGTAGTATTATATATGTAACTGTAGCGGGTTCCCATCACAGACAGTGGTATTATATATGTAACTGTAGTGGGTTCCTATCACAGACAGTGGTATTATATATGTAACTCCATTGTCATTGTCTTCTCTTCCTTCTTAATAGTGTGAAGATTCAGTATTGTCTCACCAAAGTGTGTACTTACCCAGACAATGGGGACAAAACCGTATCAACTTGAATATCTTCCTGGCCATCACTGTGAGCCTTGGAGAGTTTAACTCACTTTCACACTGTAATATTTTTATAGAACTAGAATATTCAACATATTCTGAAATTGTTGGTGTTAAAATAATATTTTCAAAACATCTTTCAACATTAGCTAATACTTGAAACAATGGCATCTTTAGATATAGATGTTATTCTTCGTTGATTTTATTATTCATTGTTGTTTTCTCCTAAATACACATAAGCACAATAAAAACTGAATTCAATGAATTGCATATTTTCATACACATTTGAAATACATCCTTTTCCAGATAATTTAATTATGGTCTATAATTGGAAAAAGAAAATTTATTGTTCAAAGGGTCATAAAATTTCCTAAATGCCAACATAATAGCCCATAAAATGGACAATGGCTCAACTTCATTGTCAAAGACTAGTCTCAATACTCAACATACACAGAGCCAGCGGCATAGTTCTTCAGCTTTATCCAGAAATAAGAAAATGTGGATATGTTAATAGTCTTCTGATTAACACTCAGAGAAGTGTAGATTTTAAGTTTTAATAGGCATATTTGAAATCCAGTATTTAGGATCAAATTCCAAGTAGAAATTTTTCTTTGAAAGTATTTTGACATTTTGCTACTTATTGTGAATCCATGTTTACTAGGTTAGTCTCTGCATTTATTAGAACAAAATCTTCTTTATCCTTCTATTTTATAGATATTATTGAGCTACACATTTTTCTCTGTTCCTCTCCTTTTCTCTGACCTCTTCTTCAACCCTCTGCCACGGTCACCATGCTTCCAGTTTATTCAGGAGATCTTGTCTTTTTCAACTTCCCATGTACATTAGATTCATGTATGTCTCTCTTAGGCTCTTTATTGCTGTCTAGTCCCAGAAAGACAAATATCATATGTACCCACTCATAAGAGGCTTTTAGACATAAAGCAAAGAAAATCAGCCTAAAAATCACCATCCCAGAGGACCTAGACAGCAATAAAGAGCCTAAGAGAGACATACATGGATCTAATGTAAATGGGAAGTAGAAAAAGACAAGATCTCCTGAAAAAACTGGGAGCATGGTGACCGTGGCAGAGGGTGGAAGAAGAGAGCAGAGAAAGGGAGAGGAACAGAGAAAAATGTGTAGCTCAATAATATCAATAAAATAGAAGGATAAATAAGTTTTTGTTCTAATAAATGCAGATACTAACCTAGAAAACATGGATTCACAATAAGTAGCAAAATGTGAAAATACTTGTCATTGGTTACCACAATATGATGTTTTCTAGATCCATTCATTTGTCTGCAAATTTCGAGATGTCATTTTTTTTCTGCTGTGTCCAGTTAGAGGCATTTAGGTTGTTTCCAGGTTCTGGCTATAACAAACAATGCTGCTATGAACATAGTTGAGCATATGTCCTTGTGGTATAATTGAGCATCCTTTGAATATATACCCAAAAGTAGTAATGCTGGGTCTTGAGGAACGTTGTTTCTTAATTTTCTGAGAATCGACATACTGATATCCAAAGAGGCTGTACCAGCTTGCATTCCCACCAGCAACTCACGAGTGTTCTTTTTACCCCAAAATTTCTAGCATAAGTCGTCATCAGTGTTTTTGATTTTGGCAATTCTTACAGGTGTAAGATGGAACCTCAGAGTTGTTTTGATTTGTATTTCTCTGATGGCTAAGGATTTTGAGCATTTCCTTACGTGTCTTTCAGCCATTATAGATTCTTCTGTTGAGAGTTCTCTATTTTGGTCTATGTTCCACTTTTTATTGTATTATTTGTTCTTGTGATGACTAATTTCTTGAGTTCTTTGCATGTTTTGGAGATCGGTCCTCTGATTGATGTGGGGTTGTTGAAGATCTTTGGCAATTCTGTAGGCTACCATTTTGTCTTGTTGACTGTGTCCTTTGCTTTACAGAAGATTTTCAGTTTCGGGAAGTCCCGTTTATTAATTTTTTCTCTCTTGTTTGTGCTACTGGGGTTAGATTTAGAAAGTGGTCTCCTTTACCAATGCGTTCAAGTGTACTTCCCACATTATCTTCTATGAGATTCAGTGTGGCTGGCTTTATGTTGAGGTCTTTGATCCATTTGGACTTGAGTTTTGTGCATAGTGGTAGATATGGATCTATTTTCATTCTTCTAAATATTGATATCCAGTTACACCAGCACCATTTGTTAAATATGTTTTCTTTTTCCCATTTGATATTTTTTGCTTTTTTGTCAAAAATCAGGTGTTTGTAGGTTTGTGGATTAATTTCTGAGTCCTCAATTCAGTTTCATTGGTCCTTCTGTCTGTTTTTATGCTAATACCAGGCTGTTTTCTGTACTGTAGCTCTGTAGTAGCGTTTGAAGTCAGGGCTTGTGATGCCTCCAGAAGTTCCTTTATTGTACAGAATTGTTTAGGCTATACTGAGTTTTTTCTTTTCCATATGAAGTTGACTATTGCTCTTTAGAGGTCTGGGATTTTTTTTATTGGGTTTTGATGGGCATTGCATTGAATCTGTAGATTTCTTTTGGTAAGATTGCCATTTTTACTATGTTAATTCTATCTACATAATAACATGGGAGACCTTTCTACTTTTGTGTGTTCTTCAATTTTTCTTTAAACATTTAAAGTTCTTGTTATACAGGTCTTCCACTTGTCTGGTTAGAGTTACTCTGAGATATTTTATACACTTTGTGAAAGGTGATATTTCTCTGATTTCTTTCTCAGCCTATTTATCATCTGTTTAAAGGATGGCTTCTTTTTTTTTTAGTTAATCTTTATCATGCTACATTACTAAAAGTGTTTAGGAATTGTAAAAGTTCCTTGGTAGAATTTTTGGGGTTGCTTATGTAAACTATCATATCATCAGCAAATAGTGAGAGTTTGACCTCTTCTTTTCTGATTTTTTATCACCTTAATCTCCTTTTGGTGTCGTATTGCTCTGGCTAGGTCCTCAAGTACTATATTGAATAAATATGAAGAGACGGGACAACTTTGTCTTGGTCCTGATTTCAGTGGGATCACATTGAGTTTCTCTTTTAGTTTGAGTAGCTATTGGGTTTCTGTATATTGTCTTTATTATGTTTAGGTATGGTCCTTGTATCCATACTCTTTCCAAGACAATTATTTTGAACTGATGCTGTTTTTTTGTGAAAAGCTTTTTCAGCATCTAAGATTATTAGGTGTTTTTTATTTTTTTCCGTTTGTTTATATGTTGGATTACATTGACAGATTTTTGTATGTTGAACCATCCCTGCATCTCTGGGATGAAGCCAACTTGATCATTGTGGATGATTTTTCTGATGTGTTATTGAATTTGATTTACCAGTATTTTATCAAGTATTTTTGCATCAATGTTTGTAGGAAGGAGGTAGGGTGCATTTTTTTGGATCCAAGCTGCTTAACCCAGAAATAATCACACACAAACTGTATTAATTAAATAACTGCTTGGTCCATTAGCTCTATCTTTATATTGGCTAACTATTACATATTAATCTAATCCATTTTTATTAATCTGTGTATCACCATGTGACTATGGCTTACTGGCTGAAGTTCTGACGTCTGTCTCCAGTGGGGCTACATGGCACCTCCCTGACTATGCCTTCTCTTTCCCAGCATTCAGCTTAGTATCCCCCACCAGCTCTCTGTTTCCCTATAGCTCTGCTATAGTCCCAAATCAGTTTTTTTTTATTTATCAATTGTAATCACAGAGGGAAATACTACATCACCTCCTCTTTTCTGTTTAAATAAAAAGGAAGGTTTTAACTTTAACATAGTAAAATTACATAAAACAGTTATCAAGCAAGAATTGCAGTTATATCTATTTTATCTTTGATCATAGCTAAGGAAAACTATATTATTACTATTTATTCTTCAACTTTATCAAAGACACGAGAAGGATATATTACCTAAGTAAACAAGAAGTCCATTGTAAGCAGCTTACAAACTCTAGAATTGACAGAGATGTCTTGCTGCCTGAATACTAGTCACCCAAAGTTCTTCTTTCCCATTGGGACATCCAGTCTTCAGCCTACAGGCTCATAGTATCCCGCAGACTTTTCCACAAAGCAAGAAATTTCAGTCATTTCTCTGTGGGTCCTGCATGTCCAGTTCATCAAGCAGTCTAAAAGAGCAGTTTCTAGCCCAAATGACTAACCTACTCCATGAGGAGCTTCTTCAATGCCCTTCTTACTCTTGAAGTAATTAATGCTGCCCAAACAGATGTGTCTGATATCATAAAAAATCCCACACTTTAAACATTTTAAATGCCATATTCTGTAGTCTTTAAAAGGTTTGAAGATTATATATCTACCTAAAATATATCTCTATATATCTAGAAAACTTAACATGACTACAAGCTTGACTATTATAGGCAATTATCTATTAACCTGTATTTCTTAATTATACAATACATTTTAAATGAGCTGCTCAAACACAAAACCATAATCAAGATCAAAAATATACATAAAACAAGATTGATCTTAAATTTGTATCAATAAATCAAGATCCATACCAATGCAAATCTCTATAGCATATCCCCCTTTAAAGGTAAACAATATTTCTGAATATGGGCATAGTTCTTTTCCAAACTGCTTCCTTCTGTTTATTGGGTGAAGTAATTTTTTGAGGGGTGTTCAAGGCAACCTTTCAGGGATTCTTGGTCCATCCAACCACATCAGTCTGGAAGTACTCCACAGGTTTTTATCCTCTGTGGAAATAAAAGATGAACCTTTTTTCCCCAGAAAACAACATATCCTTAGACCCAAATTCTGAAGTTAAAAAAAAAACTTTTATAATTTACATGCTGGTTTAGCTTAGCAGTCTATACAACAAAATGTCTCTCTGTACTTAACTCCTTCACAGTCAAAAAATTTAAAGAAGACACAATAATATACATAATGCAGATCCTCTTTGCATGTTTCATCTTTACATGTTATTTTAATCTATGACTATCTGTACTCTGTCTCTTTAAATACTTTGTTTTTCTAAAAAACAAGTTACTTCTTTTTATAACCCTCTGTACTATTTATCTTCTCTCTCTCATGCCTGTGTATATTTATCCAACACTGTGACACATTTTGAGGTTTTTTATGTCTTAATCTGTCCTATTTTTGTCTTTAAGAACTTTTAAAATGCTAAGCAGCTTTGTTACAGTGGCTCTGAATGCTGACTCTACCTCTCTCCATTCTCAAAATGGTTGGAGATACCATTACTGCCAGCTCTGGGACTCCCAGGGAGGAACTGTGCTTAGCACTTTAACTCTGAGAATGAGCATGCAGCACATAAACCTTTTTATCTGAGTAATAGCTAGGAAGGACATGCAGAGAATTGCACGGCCTGGAAATATCTCTATGCATGTCTGCAATAATCCACCATGCTCTCCTGCCTGTGCATTCCTTGCAGTACTGATCCCACCACATCCCCAGGCAGGGGGTGTGCTGAGCTATGGGCATGGTCTCAGTTACTTTCCCAAACAGGCATACAAGTACCTGGGCCCACAAACCCCATTCAAGTGCTCCATACACGGACCTCCAGAAAGAGTCAGAGTTCACATTGGCAGCAGGGTCCAGAAAGTGGCATTTCAAAATGGAGCAAATTTTTTCTGCTACCTCTGAATCAGACAAACCTTTCTTAAAGGAGCCATGCTTCTGCTTACTTCTAGCAAACAGACCCCACCCCCCAAAAAATGTTGCTACCAAACCATGCTTAACTCTGTTCTTTTGTATCTAGGATTCCTTTTTAAGCCCTTTCAGGTTTTAAGTGGATTTTAGTCAACCACATTGGCACCAATTCGTAGGAAGGAGTCAGTGACTGCTTGTTGGTTTCTAGCTACTTGGGCCAGAAATAATCAGACAGAAACTGTATCAATTAGATCATTGCTTGGCCCATTAGCTCTAACTATATTGGTTAACTCTTACATATTAAATGTTCATGAGTAAGATTGGCGTGTAATTAAATAAATTAAATTAAATTAAATTAACACATTCTTTGTAATGTCTATATGTGGTTTGGGTATTAGGGTTAATGTAGCCATAAAAAGGGTTTGGCAATGTTCCTTCTATTGCTATTGTGTGGATCAATTTGAAGAGTATTTGTATTAGTTCTTCTTTGAAAATCTTGTGGAATTCTGAGCTGAAACCATCTGGTTCTGGGATTTTTTTTGGTTGGGAGTCATTTGATCACTATTTCTATTTACTTAGCAGTTATAGGTCTATTTAATTTACTTTTCTGGTCTTGATTTAATTTTGGTAAGTGATATTTATTCAGAAAGTTGTCTATTTCCTTTACATTTTCTAATTTTGAAGAGTACATGTTTTCTAATGATTCTCTGGGTTTCCTTCATGTCTGTTGTTGTGTCTCTTTTCATTTCCAATTTTGTTAGTTTGAACAGTCTTTCTATACCTTTTGGTTAGTTTGGATAAAGGTGTGTCTATTTTGTTGATTTTCTCAAGGAACCAACTCTTTGTCTCATTGATTTTTTGTTTTGATTTCTTTGTTTTTATTTTGTTGATTTAACCTCTCAATTTGACTATTTCCTGCCATCTAGTACTCCTAGGTGTGTTGACTGAGGTTTCTGTCCTGTCTGGTCCTACTGTCATTCAGTCCCAAAGAACTACACAGAGGTCTACATTAATTATAAACTGATTGGCCTATTATCTCTGGCTTCTTATTAACTCTTAACAACTTTTATTATTCCATAATTCTTGTCTGTGTTAGCCACGTAGCTTGGTACCTTTTTCAGTGAGACAGTCACATCTTGCTTTCTCTGCGACTTGGTGACTGCTACAGACTGACCCTTTCCTTTTCCCAGAATTCTCCTGTTCTTGTCACCCCACCTATATTCCCTGCCTGATTTCCATACCTATACTTCCTGCCTGGTTACTGGCCTATCAGCATTTTATTAAAATCCAATTGACAGGGTACAGACCATTGACCCACAGCATGGGTGAGTTTGCTTCTTTTTGCTCTAAAGTTTTCAAATGTTCTGTTAATCCAGTAGTGTGGGATTTTTCCAGCTTCTTTATGTAGGAATTTAGTGCTGTGAACTTCCCTCTTAACACAGTTTACATTGTGTTCCATAAATTTGGGTATGTTGTGTGGTCAAGTTCATTAAATTTTAGGAAGTCTTTAATTTCCCCTTTATTTCTTCCTTGACACATTGATGCCTCAGGTGAGCATTGTTTAATTTTCGTGTTTGTTGACTCTCTGGAATTAGTGTTGCTATTGAATTCTAAGTTTAACCCATGGTGATCTGATAAGATACATGGGGTTTTTCCAATTTTTATGTATTTGTTGAGGTTTGTTTTGTTACATAGTACATGGTCAATTTATGAGACGGTTCCATGAGATTCTAGGAAGAAGGTATGTTATTTTGTGTTTAGATGGAATGTTCTATAGATGTCTGTTAAGTCCATTTGAATAATAGAACCAGTCAGTTCCCTTATTTCTCTGTTAATTTTTTGTCTGACAGACCCATTCAGTGATAGGAGTGTTGAAGTCTCCTACTTCAACTAGGGTTTCATGTGTGATTGAAACTTTAGAAGTATTTCTTTTACACATGAGTGGTGTATGAAGTCCTTCAGTTTATGTGTTGTTTTCATTGGTTAATCAATAAAGAAACTGCTTGGCCTGATAGGTAGGCAGAGAAGATAGAACTGAATTCTGGGAGGAAGAAAGCAGAGTCAGAGAGCTGCCATGGAGACACCAGGTCAGACATGCTAAATCTTTCCTGGTAAGCCATGACCTCGTGTTGATATACAGAGTATTGGAAATGGGTTAAATCAAGATATGAGAGTTAGCCAATAAGAGACTAGAGATAATGGGCCAGGCAGTGATTTAAATGAATACAATTTCTGTGTGATTATTTCAGGTGCAAGCTAGTTGAGTGGCTGGAACAAGGGGTTCTGCTTCCTGTAACACATGATGGTACCCTTGTATTCAGGGCATAGATGTTCAGTATTGAGAATTCCTCTTGATAGTTATTTCCTGTGACCAATATGAAATGTCCTTCATTGTCTCTTTTGATTGATTTTAGTTTGAAGTCTCTTTTTTTAGATATTAGAATAGCTACACCATCTTGTTCTGTCCGTTTGATTGGATAATTGAGGTAATGTCTGTGTTTGAGGTTGAGGTTGTGTTTCTTGTATGCATTGTAGGCAGCACAACAATGGATTATGATTTCATATCCAATCTGTTAACCTGTGTCTTTTCATAGGTGAGTTGAGTCCATTTATATTAAGAAACATTAATGACCAGTGATTGATATCCCCTGTTAATTTAGTTTTCATTGTTGGTGATATTATTTTGTGTGTGTGTGTGTGTGTGTTTTTCTTCCTTTTTTGTATTTGCTGCTGTGAGACCATCAATTTTTTTTGATGTATCTAACTTCCTTGGGTTGGAGTTTTCCTTCTAATACTTCGTGTAGGGATGGGATTGTGGCCAGGTATTTTTTAAAGCTGATTTTTTCATGGAATATCTTGAAACTTCTGACCAGTTGATCAGTAATTGAATCAGTTAGTTCAAATCTCTTCAAAATTATAAAATGTAAATACCTTCATATTTCATTACTTTCAATATTCACAGTTTAATGCTTTATACTCTTAAACTGAGACATATGAGACAATAATTGGCTGAATGTTTCATCCTTATTTTTATATAAATCTATGATGCATATTTAAGGTGGAAGAATATTTTTGATGTTACAATCTCAAGACTTCTATAAAAAATTTAGAAATGAACTAAATAAGACAGCATTTGAAGACAGCATCGGAGATAATCACAAAAGTAAAACTAGACTAACCTATTAACTTATCTGAGCAGTCAGTGAAATTTATTATTTCAAACACATACATGGAATCTCTTAGAAATACAGACTAACATATTGATTTTCAGAAACTAAGGAAAATTGAAGCATGGAAGGATGGGAAAAAGTTTATTACTTGCTACTATGTAATATTCAGATGCAAAAATCAAGTTCTAGGATGTTATTGCCCAGTGATGACTAGAGTTGTTATATTTTAAAAAGCTAGAATGAAGGATTTTATAGAAATTCAGAGTAAATGATGAATATTTGATTATTATGTAGATGTGAGTAGCTTGATTTATACATTATAAAGCATATAGGTATATATGTTTACCTTAGAAACTCACAAGATACTCTATTGATATACAGTTTTTATGTTTTATATAATATTTAAATGGTAAGTTTATGGGATAGAGAAACAGATCACTTATTAGGAGAACTTACTGCTGTTTCATAGGATTACACTTTGGTTGCCAGCATCTTACACTTGCAAATTATGTTTCAGGGACTTTGATGTTCTCTTCTGGACTCTGTGAAGCAGTTAAACATACTTGCATTTATACTCACACTTGCGTACTCACACAGAGATACACATGTACACACACACAGGCTCTCACACAAAGAATCATACATACACACACACTCACCCATAATCACATTCATACTTTCACAAAGTCATACATATGCAAATACACTAAAAATCATATGCATTTGAGCAACAATAAACTACCATGGCATTCACTTAATAGTGGAAGAACTATATTCTTGAAACAAGTGCTTAGTTCTCATTTGCAAAAGGACCAATATTTTGTCATGGAACATTGAGTAAATGAAATGGAAAGATAAATAAATTTGTAATTGGAGATGCTGGTGTTCATGAACCAAAGAATGAATTTTACATGTAAGAAGAAAAGACAAATCACCATTAAAGATGATTAATAATTTTCTTCCAGAATAGTATGCAGAAACTGTAGGTCAAAATTTATCTTTTGAATAAAGTGAAGTATGAATAATTTACATCCAGCCAAATGGTCTAGTTGTTATAATACAGCAAATAAAAGTAAATCATAATGAAAACGATCTCACAGAAGAACAAATGAAAAATAAATAATGGAGAATTGAATATATGTGAAAATGACTCTCAATGATCATACAGTCAAATTTGAACAAATTTAAAATAATGATTACAGAAGATAATGTATATGTTAAAAGCAATACAGTTTGAAACTTCAAAATAATTAAATGTGAAGGAAGATGATAATTCATATAACCTTAAATAGAAAGATAAATTGATATGGTAATAATGTGACTAAACCTGTGCATGGAATAAGAAGTTAAAGAAATTATTTCTAAACCAATATCATTAATTTTGAACCAAATTTATTGAAATATTTTAATAATAATTTAAATTTAAACATTTTTATAACTCTTGTAGTCACTTTCATTTTACTGAAAGTCAGAACTCTATCATATATGCTAATTATAATTGAAATTAATCTTGATAACACATGAGGATTACAATGAGCCTGTTTATAAGGCCATGACTCCTTGAAATTGTAGTTCAGTGGTTGGGTTCTTAAAACATGCATGGTAGTCAGGGTTTCACTTAAGTATTGCAACAAAAAATATGACCAACCAGTTATTAATATCTTTATAAATAGTGATCTTGAACACCAATCTCTAAATTTGTGTCTTCGGGATGCTGATGAGTGAGTGAGTGTGTGTGTGTGTGTGTGTGTGTGTGTGTGTGTGTGTGGACATGTGGACATTTTGATTTTTTTTAATTTTTAGTGGTTTGATTAGGGATAATTTGATAGATTCTTTATGGTTTAGTTAATTTTAAAACTGTAAATTTAAATATAGTTAAACAGAGACCTAGAACATAACAACATCAATGAAATGATTGTTAATGATACTCTTCTATACTAACAAATCTGTGTCTATCCCAGTTGTTATCATAGAAGCTTCTTCAGGAAGCCGAAGTGAGCAGGTGTAGAGAATCAGCCAAATTTTAGAAGCAGAAAGTGCTCCAAACTGGAGATCTTCACTGGGTCCCTTCTCCAGGCAGTCATGGAACTCCATGGAAGGGGAGGAGAGGATTGTAGGGGCCAGAGGAGTCGAGGACACAAGGAGAACACGGCCCACAGAATCAACCAAACTTGGCTCATAGGGGCACATGGAGACTTAAGCTGCAAACACAGTGCCTGCATGGTCCATGCTAGGCCCTCTGCAATATGCTATCGTTATGTAGCTTGTTTATAATGCAACTCCTAGAAGTGGAAGTAGGTATGTCTCTGACTCTCCCACCTACCCTTGGGAACCTTTCCCTCCTACTGGGTTGCTTCACCCAGCACTGAATTGAGGGTTTGTGCCTAGTCTTACTGAACCCGATAATTCTATGTTGGGTTGCAATCCCTTTTTCTGAAGAGAAATGGATAGGTGAATTGGGAGGAGCCAGGAAGGTCTGGAATGAGTAGAGGATATATTGTATGAGATAAGAATAAAAAAAATTAGACATTTGTTTAAAATTAAAGTTTACAACTTTAAACATATGACTAGAAAAAAATCTGTAGCTGCATACACATTTTACTATATGTAGTCTTAAGAAATATGAAACGAAATATATCTATTGCACAGAGGCTGGCAAACCGCAGTCATAAAGTGAAAGTTCCAGAGCTTGTCGATAAATACAGATATTTTGTATAATTTACTGTAAGTTTTTGGAATGTCTCCAATATAGAGTCTACTATGTAATTCTTATTTTTTCACATCAGGCCTCTAAAAAATAGAGACACCTGAAGTCATTTATAGGTAGGAACTGTGTAGGCTGCTTTTTCTAACATACTGGTCTTTCTGTTTCCTCTTAAGTCATGCAATTTTGTTTTTTCAAAACAATTAAGTTAGTTTTTATGGAATTATTGAGCAGTCTTTCTAATAGTTCATCAGTTTAAATATATATAAGCAGCATTTGATTACATCCAGAAAAACTTCAGTATTTACTTTTGTCATAGACAACTTACAATAAGGAAATCCATATACTTTTAAACTGTTAAAACATGTTTGTATATATGTATATATAATTTATGTATTGTGTATGTTTTTGTGTATGTGTGTGTGCATGCTTGTGGTTGAATTCAGATACAACTCCACTTATTTTTAATGCTCTGGAATATAGGACAATTGTTTGGATAATGTAACCATTAAGAATAAGGAAAATATTTTGAAAATTGCTGAATCAATATTGTAGCTAAGGAATAGTAACTTTCTTTGTCTCCAGTTATTCTGTTGTAAGTTGGGCTGCATTAATCTTGAAACATTTTTCTTTGCTTTTTTAATTAATTAATTAATTTTTTAAAAACCATCTTTTTTCATTTTATATACCTATCCCAGTACCTCTCCCTCCCCTCTTCCAGCTTTCCCCACCTCACCCTCTATCCACTCCTCAGAGAGGGTAAAGCATCCCATGGGGATTCAATAAAGTCTGACACATCACTTTGAGGCAAGACCAAACCCCTTTCTCCTATGTCTAGGCTGAACAAGGTATCCCTCCAAAAAGAATGGGCTGCAAGTCACCAGTTCGAGTATTAGGGATAAATCCTGGTCCCATTGCCAGTGGCCCTACAAACTGCCTCAGCCACATAACCGTCACTCACATTTAGAGGGCCGAGTTTGGTTCTATGCAGGTTCCCCTGCTATCAATCTGGAGCCCCTTTGCTCACACTAGCTGAGGTCAGCTGTTTCTGTGGGTATCCCCAGAATGGCCTTGATTTCTTTGCTCATATTATTGTTCCTTCTTCTCTTTGACTGGTCTCTGTAAGCTCGGCCCAGTGCTTAGCTGCGGATCTCTGCATCTGCTTCTATCATTGAACCTTTTTTATAAGGTGGGAAAATGTCAACTTAATTACTTCAAGTTGCAAATAGAATGAACTGTCAACTGTTAAAGGAGAGTGCAAAAACAGGTTGACCTCTCAAAGCCAGCCTGGTCTACAAGAACAAGTTCTAAGACAGGCTCCAACGCTACAGAGAAATCCTGTCTCGAAAAATCAAGCAAAGAAACAATCAAAAAACAAAAACTCCAGAACCAAAACCAACCTACCAAACAAACAAACAAACAAACAAACAAAACAAACACAAAACCCAAAAAACAAACAGGTTTACCTCAAAGAAATCTAATTTTCTGTGTTCAAACAATTGTACTGGGACATTTTCTGCCTTTCAATTTGACTTCTTCCTGTGTAATGACTTTCCTCATTCATGCTAGTGTTATCATCCCACACCCGACGGCAGTTCTCTATAGCTATGGTTTCTCCATCTGGGGATTCGGTCAACAATAAAAATACATCCATACTGATCACACACAGGTAGTGTGTCATTGTTATCTAATCACACAGTAGAGCATAGTGATAGAAAATTCATGTGTTGAGCATAGGTTATATAGGTGTATATATACCTTCTAGAAAAATTTGAAGTACACAGAAGATTTGCACAAGGCAATGCAAAGCTATGCCATTTTATAAATTGAACTTGAGCATCTAGGACTTTGGTAATGTACATCCACAATACAGTGTAAATTTATTCAAATAGTTCTTATTCTGAACTCTCCTAGGGAATAATAACTATTTTTTTCAGAAAATCTGATGAATTTGAATAGTCTTGATTTTCTCCTAAATATTTCTGGTAATGAATAGTTGTCTGGATCCACTGCTGGTCAAATCACTGATATTGTAATTACAACTAAATAGCAAATCTCTCTCTCTCTCTCTCTCTCTCTATCTATCTATCTATCTATCTATCTATCTTCATTAGAGTAAAATACTATCAAAAAATTCAAATTTATCTTTTAAAAATGTTCTCCATTTTTAACATATATTGTTTTATTTGTATGGGTGTTCTATCTACACATATGTATGTGTATCATGTTCATGCAATGCCTTAGAGGCCATCAGATCCCATAGGTGGTTGGGAGCTAAAAAGTGGGTGCTGGGAGTCAAACCTAGCTCTTTTGGAAGAGAATAGCAGCCAATGCTCTTAACTGCTAACCCATCTTTCCAGCCCTCACAAGTCAAATTCCATCAACCTGTTCTAAGGCAAGACAATTGCTCATGCTGTAAAGTGTGTATGGAATGAAGTACGACTTGACAATATGGCTGACTTTTAGTTACCATGGCAATGGGAGGTTGAGCTA
Source organism: Bramus lutescens (assembly GCA_001685075.1). Classification (NCBI taxonomy): domain Eukaryota; kingdom Metazoa; phylum Chordata; class Mammalia; order Rodentia; family Cricetidae; genus Bramus; species Bramus lutescens. The sequence goes on along the minus strand of LOEQ01002929.1, from coordinate 109,950 downwards.
ATTATAGTTAACACATGCTACCAACCCTAACCCAGATGCTGTAAGCACTAGAAAATGAAAAAAAAAAGATTAGTTTTGTTCAAGGGAGCTTCACCTCAATAGAAAACAAACACAGCAGCATTGTTGAAAGTTCTTCCTCTTATAATGTAGTGTTGTGTCAGAGCTTTGGTTTTCTCCTCAGTCATTTGTGTAAATATTATGGTTTTTTGTTTTTCATTTTTATGGGATTCCTATGTGTGTAAATGTTTTTCTATTTATTTGTCTTGCTTGGGCTTTTTCATTTGCCATTTTCCTTCAGTTTTTTTTTTTTGCTCATATTCCAATCTGATAGTTTTTTATTTTACTACTATCTCTTTGATGCCTATTTGCTTTATAACCTGAGACAGAAAGGGGTGGATCCAGATGCTAGGGGAGAGGGTGAGGTATTGGGAAGGGTCTCATGGGAGGGAAACTGTAATTAGAATATATTGCATTAAAATATACTTTCAATAAAATGAATAATAGATAAAATAAAATATTTATTTAAAATAAGAAAGACTGCCCATAAACTTGTTTATCCCTTTACACTTGTCTCTTTTTGCCTCAAGCATTTTGGAGGCACCACTTCATAGTGATATTTCCTGAGTCCAGTTTTGTCTCCTATCATGTTCTTTGTCTTTCAAACTGGAAAATAATTTAAGGCTTTATTTCATTGTTCTATCTTGAGGGACTAATAAAATATTTGAATAACTGTTTACTCAAAAGTATTGAACGGTTATGCTTCATATCATCACATTATCAAATGATAATCGACACATACATGAGACACAATAGGATAAGCTTATGCATGTCCAGTCACCCACGTAATTATCACCTAAATCAGGATAATAAATGCATCATCAGCTCCTAAAGATTCTCTGTAGCTTCTTCATTCTCTTCCTTTTGTCTTTCCCATCAAATTCTGATCAGACTCCATCACTGTAGATAGCTTTGTACATTTTTATATTTGTATATTTTGCAATATATTTCCAATTCTTGTAATTTCCCCCTAAATCATTATACATTGTATTGGAACTATTTCAGTGTGGTTAATGCATTTAATAGATTGTTGACTTTTATGCTGCTGGGATATTTGAAAATTATAAAAATTATAAAAGCACACTGTTGCAGCATATAATTTTGTTTTTTTTTTCATTTTGTTTGTATGATAGTGACCGTCACCACTAACTAGTTCAGAATAATTCCACATCTTTAAAGAAAATGCCATATCCACTAACAGTCATTCTCGTTTTCTTTTCAAAGTCTCCAAGAAATATTAATTTTCTTTCTATCTACATTCATTTCTTTAATCTGAACTCTTGATAAGGTGCATGCAATATGTGGTTCTTTATGTGTTGATTTCATTGGCTGTTTTCAAGGTTCATCAATGCTATATTCCATGTCTTTGTTTATGGGGAATAATATTGTTCTATATATTTTTATGTAGTTATCAGTCTATGGAAACTAGAGTTGTTTTTACCTGCATGCTATTATGAATAATGCTTTTATGAACATCTCTGTACAAGTTTTTGTGTGTATATTGAAGAATGAAATTTCCTGGTCTTATGATAACTCTATTTTTGTGTTTTTTGATAAACTGCCAAACTGGTTTTGGTTCAGGTGGTTGCTTTGCTTTATATTCCTACCAGCAAGATAGAAAATTGCACTTATTTCACATTCTTTTCAAAACCTCCCATTGTATGCTTTGTTTTTAATTATTCCTACTTTAATAATGTGAAGTACCACTTACACATTTGTTCATAGTTGCATATTTCTAACTACTATTGATTTTGAATATAATTTTAGGGGCATACACATATAGTTATTTCATTTTTATTTTAGAAGTCTAAAATGGATTTCTTTTGTATTTTAGATGCTAGATTTTTATCAGATAATTGTTTGGAAGTATTTTCTCCCACTTTGCAGGCCATCATTTCTCTCTCTCTTTTGTACTTTACTGTGGTATAATCTGTGGAAATTCTGAAGACTATTTTACCCATACAATTTTTTAGCTAGTTATTGTTTTTGTTTCCTTTTAAGAGTTTTCAAACCATGTCTTTTCCAGTGCTGAACATCCGTTCTGTGACATAACAAAGGTTGAGTCAAGTTCTGTGTTTTATATTCAGGAGTTGCATGCATTTGGAGTTTGGAAAGTGGAGGTTGCCCTTTATCTATTTGCTGATTTATTTTCAGTTGTCTCAATACTGTTTGTTCAACTTACAATCCTTTCTCCTTTAAACTGTTTTGCAATGTTTGTCAAAGAGAAGCACGGACAGTAGATCATTATTAGCTGAACTATGCCACTTTTGATATGTGGAACCCTAATCACCAGTATCTAAGGAGGAAAAGATATTTTAAGATGGTGTTTTCAAATATATGACTAAAGATAAGAATGAGTTTGTTTGGATGAGTCTTAGTCTATTTTAGTGCCCTTGTAAGAAGAGAGAAATTGGGCATACAAAGAGAAAACAGAAATTCTCTTAGAGATGAAGAACTAAGGTCATGTTCGGACACAGTGAAACTAACTTCTGGTAAGTCACAAATTAATCATGGTTTAACCTTCATGCAAATAAGAAATCATAGATTATGGCTTCTGGCTAAAAAATACCCACCTGAAAAAATATTAACATAGTAATACACAACAAAATTTCCACCAGGCATTGAAGGCAGATGGAGAGGATCAGTACTTGAGCACACTCAACTACACAGCAATGTGAGGTCAACCTGGGCTACATAACAACCTGTCATATATATTATCCATTACACACACACACACACACACACACACACACACACACACCCATGAGGCCTTAACCCTACACAGAGAACTAAGGGGAAAAATTCGAGATGGGGACTAGCACAGCACTGGTTTCCAATGCCAAATAGTCGTCTCTGAGAGCATACCTGTAAGAAATAGTACATGGAGTTAGCAGGTAGTATTCTATCTAGGGGTTACAGAAAACATTGGGAACACTGTTAAGCAAATGATTTGCTTTCAGTGAATTAAATCGTATTTTACCTTAAGGAAACAATACATCTTAGGTTGGCATTAAGTAAAGAATAGGTTGGAAGAATATGTTTCCAGTTTCATCACATTTAAAATTTTATTTTTATTATAAGTTCATCTTTTGATATCTGAGTATAACATCTTGAAAAAAATGGTGTTTTTCAAGCTCGTTTGTGGTTTCTTACCTTGTCCAAAGATCATAACTTAAACATTGTAGTCTTTGTCTGATGGGTAAACAAAGTAGCTTTGGAACTGGAATTAATCAAAGTTTCAGATACAATGAGTTGTATTGCATTTCCTTATCTCAAAGATTAAAATATAGTGAAGATTTAGAGACACTAACTTTTATTATGACCATGTTTTGTTTGGGAGAATGTTATAGGGGCTTGCTGCAAGGAGGAAAATCTGAGATTTTATGCATCTTCTGAACTCTTTTGCTTTGGAATTTTTAAATAAATCATGATAATTAAGTTCATGAGAGCTGGTGAGGATTGGGCAGAAAATTTGCAGGTGTGACAAACATCTGAGTCAACATCTTCCAGGGGTGAGGTGCCAGAACAGACACCTGGCTGTGCATAGAAGCTGCTCTGTCTGCCAAAATCAACGCTATGCAATGAGTGGAAGAAGGTACAGAAAGCCAAAACCTGAGCACTACTGAACACCATGAAAAGAGGGACCCAAGAAGGACAAAGCCGAGGCTGGAGCTATAGGTTTCATTAAATGTTTTAAAAGTTGCTAGAAAATAGATTTTTAAACTTTTTATTGGAGGTCTCTATTAGTGTTAAAACTTATTCAAATTATAAATAATATTTGACCTTCTCGTGGTAACACGGCATTTTATGAGTTTTGAATAATATTACATGAAATTTGCTAATAAAAGACTTAGTGGATTGTAGTCAGAAGTCTAATTCAAGATAATTTCACTGGCTACATTCTTCATCACAGTCCCCTTATTCGTAACATCACCACTATTTCCACCTTCTTTTATTCTCCTTAGCATATAGCAGTACTCACCAAATTCTGCATGATTCTTATGCATCTTGCTTATGTAGTCTCTTCATAAGAACGTGATTTACAGGAAGTAATCTGATCAGTTTTGTTTGTGTTATTTTTATCACCTAAAAGAACAACTTGGCAACTCATCCAAACTACTGAGAAAAGAAATTGTTAGAAAACAAATGAACCAATATCTTGATGCCCACCGCCCCAAAAAGTACAAAGTAGTTTATTAGAGAATGTACTTGGTACTATTAACTGAATTAGAAATAATTATTCTAGAAACAAAGACAAAGAAGTCAATTTTGCTGCAGTAGAAACTGAGCAATTCTTGATGGCCACAGAACACTTTTCCTTTGTTTTACCTCTTTGCATGTTCCTGATAGTAGTTTTCTTGTGTGTGTGCATGTGTGTGTGTGTGTGTGTGTGTGTGTGTGTGTGTGTATTCAAATCTGCTGCCATGGTTTACTCTGCTTTACTGCACTGGGCATGCTTTCCTTTATGTAGGAAGATGATTATTAACAGCTTCAGAAAACAGATTATTAGCAAGTTTGTGTGGGAGTGTTTCATCCTGCAGATAATTCACATACTTCCTTAGAACTTTTCTCTCGTGTTTACCCATTTTAAGAATTACTAAAGTTGGTAGAGAGGGCTGGGACACAAGAGCTAGAGGAAAAATGTGTCAGGGGTATGTATAATAGCAGGAAGATTGATTCTAGGCTGGGGAGATGGCTTAGAAAGAGCACTGTCTTATAAGCAGGGGACCTGAGTTCAAACTCCCATCACTTATGCAAAGTGTCTGACAAGGCTATGCATACATTTAACTCCAGATTTGGTGGACAGGGAACAGAGACATGCAGATTCTCAGCACTCATGGTCCAACCTAAATAGGAGTTTCTGATACAAGCAAAGTCCCTGTTTCAAGCAGCAGTGAAGAGGGTAAGAAAGAAACATTTCTGATGTGCTACTCAGGTCTTCACTTGTATTTACATGAGAGGTATACAGCGACAAACTAATGTACATGGACACACACACACACACACACACACACACACAGTGAATGCCCTTGCAGAACATAAAAAAGAGAGAAGGTGCTCCAAGTAAAAAGAAACGGAAAAGTTATGTTTGACGTGTACTAGTTGCCCCAAACCATAAGTTATGTAAATTGTATCCTATTTCATGGTTAACTATTATTTCATGAATATTTTGATCCTCATAGTAATTGGCTGTGACATGAAGTGTGTCTCCTCAAGCTTTGTTAGAGTCTGAAAATCTATTGACTGATGTAACATGAATTGCCTTATGACACTTGTTAGGCTTAGATACAAAGAAAGTTTTCTCAAAGGAGGAAAGATCTATAAAGCAAAGTATTATGTCATTTAGTGCAGTGTCCCTTTTCTCATGTTAACCACGTAAAAGATGCTTGTGACCAGGGTAGAAGACATTGATCTGCTTTAGTTATTCAGCAATTGCCATTACTTTCTTCAAAATGAAAGATTTTCATGGTTGCCTTCTACTGACAGGTGAGACTTTTCTCTGTTTCTCAAGCTGTGCTTCACATTTAGTATCTCATTGCTCAAGAATCCGGGTTCTTTGCTGTGGAAGCAAGAGAACTGAATTAAACACTGCTGTCTGGCACCAAGATCATGTAAAAGTTGAATTACTCTTGGGCCAAGTCCTTTCCCTGAGGAAATTAATTTGGATTCTGAGGTCATTTGAAAGTTCTACCTGGCTGGTTCCACAAGGATGTGTACAATAGATAGTTTTGTCAACAATTTTTAACATGAATTAACTGTGTAAAAGTAGCAGACCTGCATCCTACGCTGAGTACACCCGGGCTCTGAGCTCAGGCGTTCCCTGGACTCATGTTAATGATATGGCTGGACTGTACTCAGTAATTGCTGGAAATATAAATACTTCAGAAGTGTTTGACAGCTTAATTGTAATAACTCTTAAACACCTGCTCTCCTAACCTAGGATCTAGGCTGAGAAGACCCTACAGGTTCTGGGTTTTTCCTATCTTTTTCTTTACAGTTACAGAAAGAGAGTTCTGTAAACAGGAAGTGACTCAAGCACCTTTTGGAAGTTAGGATGGGAACTCACCCTGCTGCTACAGCACGGGGCTAGCTGACATGAACACATCATAAGGAAGTGGCTGTAATGGAGTAATATAGATACTTGTGACTAATTTAAAGGACTGCAGAAGAGAAAGGGATTTGCCTTCTCTTTATGTCCCAATTATGAATGAATGCAAAACTTTGTTGATTGACTCATTGAATTAGACGTCCGATTGTGGAAAGTCTATGTTGTTCAGGCTGTATTCATGGAGGCTGTGCATAGCATACCTGACAAATGGGTATAAAAGAACTTAGCTGAGTGAGAGTCAAGCGCAATAGGGAGGACCAGAGACAGCACACTGGACCAAGCATAAAGGGGAGCTACAACTACAACCTCTCCTTTTGGAAGATGAAGCTGTTTGCGTTAGTTGTTCCAGTACAAGTAGGGAAATTAGGAAAGTGCTAAAAAAAATAATGAAAATAAAAGAACCTGGATCTTTCAAAACAGAACTGTCATGCCACCATTAGACATTTCCTGGATTCTCACAAAACTGCCTTACTGTGTCGAATCATTTGACTAGCATGCAAGTATGGTCTACTAAAAGACTCAGTAGCTTCCTCTGGTGCTACACACGTTTAATCCCAGCACTGAAAGACAGGCAGAGCTCTGTGAGTTCGAGGCAAGCCTGACCTAGAGTTCCAGTCCAACCAGAACTACTTTGCATCAAACAACAAGAAAAAAACTCACCAAAGACTCAGTGTAAATAAAATGTATGGCTAAAAATAAAGATTGACTGTCTGCTTAAAAGTAAAATCTGTAATTTTGGTTATACATGTTTTCAGTAACGATTAGTTTAAATTCATTTAAAGTAATATCATTGCATTACTGATATTATTAATCTGTACAACATACATGTACAGGCAGAAAGTATTTACAATCCTTGACCTGAATTAGAAGTCTTTTCTCTTTAGAGTAAAGCACAGAGAACACATTTTAGATTTAATGTGTTTTTTATTTTCCTTTTATGCCATTATTGAATTCAGCTGAAAAGTAAGAGCTAAAGCCATTTCCATTACTGTAATACTTTTCAGCAACCTCGTTTCTACACTGAAACACATTTTTGGACTGAGATATGGCTCAAAAATCACACATACAAACATAACAGGAGTTTACTTTGATATAAAATGAGAATTACATATTTAAGGATCTGCTATACATTCTGGAATCTTTCCCAAGGTAAATATGCATAACAGTCATGTAAAGAATTTAGAATTGATTGCACTGGGTTGTTTATAATCCAAGAGCTCAGTCATATTTACAAATTTGGACTCGACACTTAGAGATGGATCAGCACTATATGAGTTTTGTGAATGATTATCACATCAAGCTTAATTAAGCATTTTATTAACTTTTTGCTTGCCTCTGCTTTCTTCTACATGATTTATTTCAGGAAACAGAAAACTTTATCCTGGAATAATTGTAATAATTGTATGAATATACATGTACGTTATATGCATACGTGAATACATGTATATAGGTGTGGGGTGGAGAGAGAGGCATAAGAGAGGCATATATCTAAATCTACATATTTAAAATTTTTCCATATAGTTCTCCAAACATAAAAAGATAACGTTAACTTTTATTCCTGGACACAGGGAAATTCCTTTATATTCTTTTCTACAACAATGAAGAAGCATTTTATTGACATTTGTTCTTAAGAGTACTACAAACTTTACTTGCACATAGAATTACAGAATGGCACACAGTGTACCAGGTTTCTACTTCCTCTACTTTTTATAGCTTAGCTCACACTCTTCCTCATTTGTGTCTTTTTTCAAAAGGTCCCAAAATTAATCTTGTGGAGACAATGTAAAGATGTGAATGCTATCAGATGGAAAGACTTGTGGATCTTCTCTCCCCTTACAGCCCTTTCATGGGAGGAAAGACTCGCCTCAGGCTGAGAGGGAAGTAGAGCGTCAAGAAGCTGGAAAGTTATTCTTGACAAAGTGAAAAGATAAAGTGTCCCTGTGTCTCTTTCTCATGCCCCTTTCTCCTTTTCTTCCTTCCATTCTCTTTTTCGTTCTATATTTATCTAGCTAGTTAATTTTGAGGAAGAATCTTACTATTTAGTGGATTAACTCCAATCTTGCTTCATTCTCCTGAGGGCTGGAGTTACAGACATGGGCCTACTTTATTTTTATCTTGCACATTGTTTGTGAAGAATAAAATCAGTACTTTTTTCCTCCAGTATATTTACTAATGATTTCTTTAAAATATTTTTTTTAGTTAGCTGAGCTGATCCAGATGAAACCTTTTTATTTTTATTTTATTTTTTTGAGAAATAGCCTCAACAGATCTAATATCTGTAATTCGTCATTTTGTTTTCATCTGCAGATGCTCAGAGATGAAGAACCAACACCGTATTATCTCCCCATTCTATGTTAAATTCTAGTTTTAGTATAATTCTGAATACATGTGTAGATAAGAAGGTAAAATTTAATAGGAACTTCCAGTGCATTTAAAATTTAATTCTGCCCACATTAGGCAATATAAAACGCATTTTAGATATGCTTTGTCCTTAATCTTTCGAATATCTCTACAGAGTGCACATGTGCAGTAGTTTGGAGATCAGAAAGCTGAAGTCTAGAGGGGCAAAGCACATTTTCAAGGTTATGCTTTAGACCCTTTCTGTCTCAAAATCAATACACAGAGGACTCAGACTCATGGCAATGTGGCTGTCAGTTTGATATGACCTTGGCTCTGGTTTTGTAATTCGGGTATCTGCTCCATTCTTGAAAGCAAAATAAAACAAAGTATTTCACTTGGTGACATGAGTACTTGATCCCTAATCAGAAATGCACACGGCCTTTTATAAACCTGATCTATTCCCTAGAATTTTCTTTCTCATGCATTTACTCAGAGATGCCCAGCTTGTCCACTTTTCTTATTGCTTTAGATCTTTTGAAGGTTATTGGTACCAGGACATCTGTGTATCTCTTGTTTCATATTCTCTGTTTCAATAAATTTAGCTTATTACTTATTGTTCCTCATAGAATTTTGTAGTATCATAGAATTACCAAAAGCCTAATTATACCAACATGAATCAAGGGTGTAGATGTTTCTTATAAAGGAAAACAAGTGGAATCAATAAGAGTTATTGGAACAACAGGAAACAAAGAAGCAAAAATAAAGCTCATTGCATTTCCTCTTCCACTGAGTTGATAAACTTTGCATTTTTAAAGTTCTGCTTATATTTTCTCTTCATTTCTTTATTTTTTAGGTTTAAAATATCATATCTAGTTTAGAAGTAGCTTGAATGTTCTCTATATAAAGCTAATATAAAAGTTGCTTAGGGGGCCTGTGCATGTAATGAGTCAGTGGATAAAAGCTGTTGATGTCAAGTCTGGCAACCAGAGATCAGTCTGAGATCTACATGGTGGAAGGAGAGGAATGTGTTCAGTCTGTCCTCAGATTTTCACAATTTATTATGTTATATAGGTGCATTTAATATACACATATGCATATGTGTGCACAATAAATAGTGTTAAAATTGTTTTTGGAAAAAAACCTTGTGCTTTGCTTTAGATTACTAGAAATAATTACTAAAAACAATGCTTTTAGTTTTCTTGGTTTCCTTGGAAACTGTAAAACTCCATGTCTTATTAGGTGACTTGGAATTTAATTTAAAATTTAGTACTTTAATCACTAATAACAGAGAGATTTATTGTAACAGAGTTAGTGTATGTGATACGTTTAATACATATTAACCACTCAGTAATTTTATAGCTTTTCATGGTGAATCAGTGGAGGGTATGTGTGAGACAGATCACATGTGTAAAATGCCTGTAAGATAAAAGAGACTTGAATAGATGTCTACAATGAAGTATGGTGTATAAAACTACTTTATGTATTTAAATGTAAGGAACACAACAACTGGATTCATTATAATAACTTTTTGAGGAAATCTTATTGCCTGTGAACATCTAAGAAGGGGGCTGAGTTTGGAGTTGATAATGTCAGTAGCACGCAGTTAGAAAGCGACTTCGGATTGATTTATTTGGGCTTAAACCTTGGATTACTGATAGTAGACTCTATTATGTGAGAGCTCTTCTGATGAGTCAAACCTGCCTAAGTAGTTGCTCATTAATAAAATTGATGCACATAAAATCACTGTGGGACAAACCACTCTAGAGCGCAGTGATTTTGTTAAAAGTTCAACATATTGATTCTGCTATAACATTCTCATTGACAATAATTAATGCCTTTATGATTTATGTAAGTCTATCATAACACATTTCAAGAATTCAGCTGTTTTATTTGAGGTTCATAAGCAAGTAAAGGGATTGAATACTATATAATTAAACCTTTTGCTTTAATAACACCCCACGAAAATAAAAAGAAAGCTAGCTTAAAATACTGACATAAGCAATTACATAATAAAATGACAAAACAAAACGCAATAAATATAAATATTAAATTAGTTTCGGAAAATCATAAATTATAGTTTTGTGGTAAAATGGTCTCTCCAGCTCACAAATAGGAGTTAATATAGTATGTATTGCAAATCAGTTACTTTTAGTTAATTCAAATGCTCATGTATAAGAATATATCTCATTATTTAAGTTTAAATGTACCCTGCTCTGATTGTAGGTATGTAGATGCAGATCTGTGCATACGGTTCCATACTAACTAACTTTCTGTGTGAAAATCCATTCCCACCCTAGTTTTACAGTGCGGCAATAGCATTGATTAATAATTTATTTGGGGAAAATTCATTCATTCTGGGGAGACTTCATCTACGATCAAGAGCAACAATCATAATTATGCAAGCAGCTTTGAACAACCAACACATTGGAATTGGGAACTGACATAAATTAAAAGGAGCCTTAATAATTGTAATTGGAAGGAATGGAGATATCATCAGAGGTTTCATTGCAAAATTCAAACCAATCTAATTATTGGCAGCATGTTACACCTACGACTCATTCCAAGAAATTTGGAAAGCTTCTCAAAGTATATCTATTAATTACTTGGCTTTTACGGGATGAATTTTAGGTTGGAAAAGAAGAAGCTCCAAGTGTGGAAAATGCCATTTCCCCAGTTATGGTTAATCTATCACGATGGGTATATAATGGGTATAGCACAGATGACTCATCTGAGCCTGGTTTGGATCATATAATTGGTTATTATCAGAGAAATTATCATGGCAGATAAACAGAGTCTAGTTTATCAAATGGTTATACCTATCCATAAACAATACCTTTATATCTCTTGTCAGTATTCTTTAAGACTGAATATTAACCAAGATCTTCTTGCTATTTTAGCACCACTATTTTTTAAGTGAAGCTAGTAACTGACCATGATGATTTATAGTCTCACTTACCATGGTGTTTTTAGTGCTGCCTTGCCTTTAGAGACAGTGTCGCTAAAAGTAAATCTAATATATGTGTAACTATAAAAAATACTTAGAATTATTTGGTTTTATATATTTCATGTACAATATCTCACTTGATATTTATACTCTAAGTAACGAATATCTTATTAAACTACATCAACATAAAGAAATTGAAGATTATGGTGCTGGAGAGATGGCTCAGTGGCTAGGAGTGCTGGTTGCTTCCTTAGAGGACGCATGTTTAATTCCTGGCATCCACATGAAAACCCACAACCACCTGCAACTAATGTTGCAGGGAATCAGACATCATCTCTAGCCTCCGAAGGCACCAGCTAAACATGTGGTACATAGACAGGCATGCCGCCAAAATACTTGGCACAGCCATTTCCTAGGGGAACAGTAAAAGTCATGAGTCCAACAAAGCTTCTTGACAAAGTTCCAGCAAAGATGAGCCACACGCTATGACGGCCTTTCTGTTAGAATCTCTGTGTGTTACACACGTGAGGGGCTATTAGCACAATAATTTGCCCATGTCTTTTCTGAGAAAATCGCTTCTGTACCCTCTAAAGAAGTTCTAAATGGACTGCTCCTGCTTTCGTGGAGGTAACCTTAGTTAACTATACTTGGCAGTCTTTTCTATATACCTTAGAGATTGTTATCTGTGGGGATCACTGAACCCCAAGATCCTGAATTTCTGAGAAACAACTTGTAATGCTTGCAGCTGCTCTGAGCATGTGACCCTCAGAAGTTCCTCATGGCAGGGGAGCGATTTAGGGTGGGTTTGGCTGGGGCATGGCTATCCCTATATAAGCTGCCCCTGAACATATTAAAGGGGCATTTTTGGGGTATTCTTGTTTGAAGCATGACGCATGTCTCTGTCTGTATGTATTTGTGTGTTTAAATCTCCAGGCCCTTGCCCGGCTCGCGAATGGTCCTGTAGTGCAGGCGCCTCAGGAGTAATAAAGGTGGGCAGTACAGTTATCTGCTCCTATGCAAGCTCAAGAACAAAATAATTCAAACTACATGAATTCAGAAGTGGCTGACTAGGTTCAGGAGGATAGGAGAATTGGCAGCACATCAGAGCACAGAACTCCTTTTACCATATACGTAAACTTTCTTAGAAAACCTACAAGACAGAGGAATATATACATATATATATATATTACTATATATATATTGTAAAAAGAATTCAGCCAAAAGAGCTAGAATGACATATTAAATTTCCTAATGAGACTAAGAGCACTAACAAGCATAATATATATCTATATATCTATATCTATCTATCTATCTATCTATCTATCTATNATATATATATATATTACTATATATATATTGTAAAAAGAATTCAGCCAAAAGAGCTAGAATGACATATTAAATTTCCTAATGAGACTAAGAGCACTAACAAGCATAATATATATCTATATATCTATATCTATCTATCTATCTATCTATCTATCTATATATATATATATTAGAGTTGTTTAATTCAGCTGGCATTCATTGAGTCTCTGGTGTACGTGAAGCACAAAGACAGCACAGGATGAATTGGTTTAGAGCTATTCTTGTCCTTCAATGAAAACAGACTATTGTATGAGAGATGAGATGCATGCAAATATAATCATAGTGTACAATTCCAAGTATGAAATATATTAAGCTATATATAGCAGAGAACTAATGCTGTTAAGTGTAGGTTTAGCTAAAATCTGTAATACTGATATATGCATATATGTGTGTGTTCATATACATGTTGCATATAAAATGGAAATAGTACGTATTAAGTAATTACTTATATTTTTGCTTCTGTTTTTCAAAAATATGTTTGTTTCATTATTGACATTTTACATGTTGTTATGAGACGGACATTTGTTTTCCCTCCTAGAGATTGACAGTGCTTGCTGCTCTTATTACCAAATACATTGATTACTTTGCTTAAAGGATACCTGTCTATGAATCCCTTTTAATTAGCATGTAATAGTAGAACACTTAAGTACCTTTTCAGGAGATAGAAGAAAACACATTACCTTGCATTTTTCTTCAAAAATGTAGTTTCTGAAGAATTTTTATTTATGGATGAACAAAATCTTTGTCTTTCAGGATTTCCTGGGAATGGAATCCTTGTTCTGGTGTCTTCACAGGTCATGTTTTTGTGCACCAGATTGGTTGTTCCGCTGTTACTTTCACTTCATTTTTATTATCAGAACAGCAGTTCTCCACTGGGAGTCATAACCTTGTCAGGTGTCAAATAATCCTTTACATGGGTCATCTAAGACCACTGGAAAGCACATGTATTTACATTAATATTTCTAACTGGAAAGCACATGTATTTACATTAATATTTCTAAGAGTCACAAAATTACTGTTATAAGTAGAAACATCATGTGGAATTTCCCTCTGCTTGCTGTGATTACCATTAATGAATAAAGTAACTGCTTTGGACCTATAGCAGTGCAGAACTTAGGTAGGCAGGGAAGATGGAACTGAATGTTGGGGGAAAGAAGGGCAGAGTTAGGGATTAGCCATGGAGCTGTCACCAGAGACAGTTGCTGGGAACCTTACCCAGTAAGCCACAGCTATGTGGCGATACACAGATTAATGGAGATGGGTTAAATTAATATGTAAGAGTTAGCCAGTAAGAAGCTAGAGCTAATGGGCCAAGCAATGATTTAATTAATACAATTTCTGTGTGATTATTTTGGGGCCCAGCAGTCAGGAATCAACAAGCAGCCTTCCTACTAAAGAAACAAAAATAATTTTATGATTGAGGGTGACTGCAAAATGAGAAACTGTATTTAGAAAAATTACAGCATTAAGAAGGTTGAGAATCACTGTATTAAAAGTTTTTGGAAGAAAATGTACACTTTCAGCTAATACCTTGACTTTCTTGTATGGTTAGACATAAGAGGTCTTTAGATCCTTTGCAGATGGGTTAATGGAACTTTCATTACTAGTGATGTCTCAGATTTTGATCATTTTACTGTGAATTTCATACCTTGTCATTCCATGCTTGAAGTCAGACAAAATCATAATTTATTTTTGAAATATATCTTCCTCTTGAATAATTCAATGATACATGACTATAGGAAATAATTGGACTAATTAGGTGGTAATTACTGATTTGATATTTGTCTTAAAATACTATATTCTGAAAATTCTTTTCTCACCTGAGATTGTGGAGTGAGGAATGAACTTAATGAAGCAACTCAGAAAGTATTGCCCCTGCTTTCCCATGTACAATTTATACAATGCATTTTAAAATTTGATTGTCTAGAAATGTAGTCTTTCCATTTCAAAACGTAATTTACTATGCACCTGTTATGTATGTGAACTCACCATAGATGACATTATGGCAGCTCTTCACCATGGTACACTATCAGCATTTCTCGGTCTCCAGTCTTTGCTCAAGGCTTTTTCTCAAAGCACATTCAGTACATTGGCTTTATTGTAATGGTACTAGTTTGTGGCCATGTAGATCAAAATGTGGTAAGTCTTCATATCTAAGTAAAATACTTAGATGAAAATAGTTCAGCAATGTTTGCAAGTTCATAAATTGCATAGGGCTGGATTTTCTGGCCATTTCTGCTAATCTCCACCCTGGACTTACTTTAAGATTTTTCTTTAATACCAAATGAGGTGAATTGCTTGCTATTCCTAGCTCAAATTCTTCAGTCTAAGACTTTAAACCTCAGGTTGCTAGATATGAGGGTAATCTTTGTGTTTAAAGACTGAAGAAAAATATGTAAACACCACTTTTAAACTTGTGCTAATATCACTCCCCCCACATTTGATAAAGAAATAACTCACTAAAACATTGGCTGTAGTTGCTTTAGCAAATATATGGCTAAATAAGTATGGAGAAGCTGATCACTGATAGCATGTGTTGTTATATGTCCAGGTAATAGAGGAAAGAAGTCAGTAAAGAATGAATATCTGAGGTTCTTCTTGCCTGAGCTATTAAGTGTGTATTTTTATTAAAGAGATAAGAACATAACAAAGAAATTGAAACAGGGGATCAATGTTGAAATTGACATTTTAAAACCTAAGATCACTCACATATCTGTTCATTATGAACTTATAATTCATATTTCTGTTTTTCATACTAATCTCTTCATTGCTAATATAAACAATGAAGAACATAATAATAGTGTGTTTTAATTCTTGCAGAAGTTATCCAAGTGCCTCCATTACAAGTAAAAATTATTCTGACTTCAAATATATGACAGTGTATAATCAAGACATGCTACAAGGCACATAACAGCCAATAAGCACTATAAAGTCTCTAGGATAAGAACCTGCCACCAAGCTTACAAAGGAAAAAGTATGTCAACATGGCAAATATATAACTCACTAGTATTTCTTGATTGTTCAGAAAATTGAACCTTCTTAATACAAACAATAAAAAAAATCTTCCCATTTTCTGGGATGATGTGGAATCCTACTAGGTATTGCTTAGATTTATTTTATTAATCAATAAGTGACTATAAGAAAAACAATATTGGGATCATTTAAAGTGAACATCAATTGTCCTACAACTTAATGATCTTTTAAAAACTAGCATTTCCATCTATTTTAAAAATGCATATTTCAAAAATTTGACTGTTATAATATTTGAATAATGATGACACAACATATTTAAGAAAATTCTTATTTTATGCCTCAAAATGTGGTGCATATCATTTTATCAAATAAGCCGAAAAAAGTTTCAAGAAGCTCAACGCTATTATAGCATTCCTTGTTAGGCAAATGAAGGAGATTATTGAGACAGAGATAATGTCATTATGCATCTGCCTTCTCCTACAATGATCAAACTTTTTATTATTTATGGGGCCTGGGAGTGAAGAACAAGGAAAGAAGCAGTTAGCAATCTAAATCCCTAAAGGACCCGTTCAATGACCTATCATCTACCTGCCCTCAACTCTAATATTCAAAGAATTCCTTTCAATAGCACCAGACCAGGAGATGGACATTAAAAATGTGACCTTATAAAAACATTTCAGGCAGGTCAATTTTATAAGGGCAAATAAACTATGAGAAACTTGGTCAAATTATTTAAATTCCGTTGCTTTATTATATTTTTTCCCAGGGTGTCTAACTTAGTTTGTTTCCACACGCTCTATCCTAACACTTCACTCTGAGTAATATATTAAGGGTAAAGATTTATGATTTATTTGTATTATTTTCATGAATTGTTATAGTTTTAGATATTTTAAGTGTATTAAAGGGGAAGAATTTCTATAGAGTTCTTATTCAGTGCAGGATCCCCCATGTGTGAAACACTATATCTAAGCTCAGGTCACATATTCTCTTACATAAAGGCACAACCCTCTCGATTATGGTCACACCTTTTCCACTTATTTAAAGTTGATCATGTCCCCAGTACCACACATATAAATACTATAATTAAATCAAATTTCTTATAATTCATATTTCAAAACATGTAATGTTTCTTCCAAACTTACAACAACAGCCTTAGGCAATTTAGTATAATGAATATGATCTTATCAGTAGATTTAATCATTTTTATTTATATGTTGGAGTGTTCTGTCTGCATTGCATATGCATACATACAGTGTCCATGGTGGCTGGAGGAGGACAGCACAGCTTTTGGAATTAGAGATAAAAGAGTAAGGACTGATTTGGGCTGCCCTTTGGTTTCTGGAGAAGGAATGTAGATTCTCTGCAAGAGGATCAAGTGCTCTTAACTGCTAAACCATCTCTCTAGCTGTTTTTCGTACATACATAAGGAACATTTTGGTTGTCAATCTGTTTGACTTTGATAATTTTCAAATCTCCAAAGCATATCATTTTTTTAGAAAAAATTAAATGAATGACTAGCATGCACAGAATCCTTGATAAAGAACTGAATTGCTTCTTCTGTCGTTACTTGTGCTGTCGATAGCTGACACAAAAGGAGAAACATTTGAAGATACTAATGAAATGGTGATTGATCTCATTGAAACTGATAGGACTGGTTTGATGCAGTTTTCTTCTCCAAGGTCAGTGGCTTAGGCAATAATTTGCCAAACTGGAGAAAGAGTTTCACGGAACATTTTCTTTTCCTTATGAAATAACTCATAAATAAGAACACACATGCATGCACAAACACAGTTCAACTTTTTATTAGAATTCCTACCAATATGTTTATAGCTATACTAGAAAACGATGTGAAAGCAATAGGTAAAAATGATAGACCATTTTGATATGACTGCTGTAGCAAAGTATTTGATGAAAAGCAAAGCCTGTGTCATATCAACATAAGAAGAATCATGTTGGGATCCCCTTGGTCAGCCTTGATGCAAGGGTGAGGAGACTGGTCCTGCCTCAACTTGATAAGCTAAGACTTGTTGATTTACAAGGAGACAATATCTTATCTGAATAGGGATGGAGGAGCCAATGTGGTTTTAGAAGGGAGGTCTGGGAGGAAATATAAGGGAAAGAGGAACTGGAAACTGGTATGTAAAATTTAAAAAAAAGAAACGTATGGTCATCCAGTTCTCAGAATTTCTCAGTTGTCTGCTGGATTTGGGGTAAGATTGAGGCCTCCCGGGATTTTAACTTATAATTTGTAATTTCTACTGTTATCATTTTTATTCAGCTCATGTTTGGGCAGTTACGCTGGTGAGATCTTATGACTGTAGATCTCAAAACTCAAAAATGTAAAAAAGACTCTGTCAAGGCTGACCTCTCTCAGATATGTGATATTAGCCTATATCCTGATTTCATAGTTCCTCTCCTAAGTCATGAAATAAATGTTCCAATTTAAAGGAAACTATCATGTATGATAAAATTGAATCTTCTATAGTAATTTTCAAAAAATGTGTTTGAATCATACACATTAAAATATATTGTTCAATGATGTTATATTCTATATATTCATGGGAACATTTTATATTACCTCTCTCTGATATGACAAGAAAACCACAAATAAATACATGAATGAATAAGCAAAATAATTTATTAGGTAAATATCTTTTAACTTTTATTTATACATCAATGTACTTAGAGCTAATTGTCATGACTATATAAACTTTCTTTTAAAATATAAAGTATAGGAAAGATATTTTGATGAACATGTCACATTAACACTTTATTAAAATATAATAGCACAAAAGTTGGCAACAAAGGTATATAACACCTAAGTAAGTGAACTTAGATTAATTAAAATTGTATGAGATGGTCAGTGTTTAAACTTGTTTATAAAAACAACATAGAGCAAAAGCACTGTTACCAAATGTCATTTCACTTTTTGAAATCAAAACAACTTAGAAAATTAATGTATTGTGAATAGCTATATGAGTTTTAAAATAGATATTATAGATAAATTATTATAAGAATATGAAAAAAACTTTGTGAAGTATATTTTTTCAGGGATTAAATCCTGATTCAGTGTTTCCTGCCTGTTTTCCCTTACAGAAAAAGTAAAAGGTTTTTGCTGTTTTAGAAACAAATGCCTTTAATCATCATACAACACATCCCCAAGAGGCACTCTTAGGAGAATAGTGATAAATTCTAAACGTAGTCTTTACAGATTGAAAAGCTATCTCTATGTTGATCAGGGATAGTAGTTATAAAAGATGTTTAGGCAGTTTTGAATACCATAAAATTTATGTACATTGAATGCAATGGCATAAAATACTGACAGCATTTGGAAAAATATATGTGCTGTTTCTTCTATGTTGAGCAGCTGAAATCAGAAAAATGTAAAGGATAAAATGGACTTTCAATACAATTCAGATTTGCATTTCTTAGGGGTCTAAAGAGTGATCATCATTTTATGTTTTTATTGTTCATTCTTGCTACTTTTAAAAAGTGTCTACTCAAATAATTTGCCAATTTATTGTAGAATAAGTTTAGAGTGATTTATAAAATTTAGGTATTCCTCTTGCCTTAGCATAAATTGTTTCTTTAATGTTTTGCTTTAACTGTGGAGAGACTTTTAATTTGATTCAGTCTCATTTCTTAATTGAAATTGTTTACTGAGCTACCGGTGTCTGAGTGAGCATGCCCTTGCCTATGTCTATAGTTTGAATTATATCAAGTATATCTTCTTCCAGAACTTTCAAAATGTGAAGCTGTATATTGAGGTTTTGGATTCATTTTATGCTGAATTTAGTTCAGTGTAAGATGTATTTCTTTCATCTACATGTTCTGTTCTTTTATCATCATATGACGAAAGGGTTGCCCCTTGTATTTATTTTTGGTTTGTGTGTAGTTTTCCAATACATGATTTAAGTTCCATAATTGAGGACCAGAATATTTTTATTTCTCCTTTGACATCAAAGAGCTGTTCTGCTGTACACAGGTGATTTTAGTCAGAAGGGTTTTGTTTGTTTGTATTCAGGGATAGAATTCGTTCTGTGCTTTGTGGGTCTTGATGGTTTCTTTTTTATTTATGTTAATATTTTTAATCAGTTGCCTTGGTAAGTAATGTGTTTCTCTCCTAAAATTTCCAGTACCTTCTTTGTTCTATACTATTGTCTTCTAGGGTTATATGATGTGTTCGGTTTTTTTTTTATGAAGGTAATTTATTGTCAGAACTTGATCCAGAAATGGAGTCATTTGAGGAGAATTTGGTGAGGAAGCGACAAGAAAACAAAGTAAGATTATTGGGACTTTGATTTCTTCAAAAACACAGAACTGTTCATGGAAATACATTTTATGCCCTTAATAATTACAGCTTGTAAGAATGAATTTACTTCATAATATTCATTACAACTGGCTGTTGTTATTTGTTTATACACCTCCATGGAAAATAGAAGGTTTTTCAGTTGTGGGACTTATCTGCATGTGTAGCTTGCAAACTATGTTTGACTTTCATTGTGATTGCATGCTTTACTCATATGGCTCTTCTTAAACCTTAAAACTTGTCTGATACTTGAATAAATTTGGCTGTTGCAAGAGAAAAAAATTATGTGTATGAAAAATTTTTACAAAAGCAAAGATAGTATCTCTTGAATTATTTAAGAAAAGCGTATCATAGATAGCTCAAGAGCAAATCACAGGTCACCAAATGTAAAATGCTTTATAATCTATTTGGGGAATCTTGACAGAATTTGTCCAAACTGGCTGGTCTCTGTCTATCTATTGTTACAAATATAAACTCCCACTTGAGAAACTGTGTATGTTTGTCTGTGTCTGAATCTCTCTCTCTGTGTACACAGGATCATTGGGATGTCATTCTCAAATAGTTTCCATCTTAATTTTGTTTTATGAACAGAAAAACCTGATTTTTATTCAAGTATTTACTTCATCAAGTTGAATGCGATTATTAAATAACAAATCCAGATTTGCTAAAGAGAATCCTTAATTTTCACTGTTTCTGTACAGTTTAAATGTACAACTCTATCTCTAGATTTTAATTTCAGAGCAAATGTCTACTTAATGGTTACTACACGTATTACTTTCTTCTCAGGCTAGAACTTGTCCAGAATAACATCGATGGAGTTGTTTTCCAAGTTCATGTAAGCTGCAATAATGTAGAAGATTTTATTTCTAGATCAATTATCTGACTACATACATATTTTTTTTAAAAAATGCAACTGCTTCAATACTAGGAAAGTTAAAGAAAACATAATATTTCAATTAGAGAAACTGTGCTAATTAACCAGCTTTACATATGATGAGAAGAGTGTTTCATACAAGAACACTACGATGAGATAAAAACTGAGGGACATACTTTGTTTTATTTTGTTTTAAAACAAACCATTTCTTTGAAAAAAACAGCTATTTTTTTAAGAGAAGCAACCTAGAATGCCCATCTCCAGAAAGCTCTCTGCCTCTTTGCTTTAGATTCCATATAAATTATCCTGGGCTTATTGCTTTGATTAGATTTAGCGATATATAATTATATTTAGTCCACCTTACCTTTTAAGACCAAATAGCTGAATAGACTAGACCTTGAGCTCTCAGTTTCAGCAAGGATGGTGGGTTAGCAGGCTCAGGAATTCTACTTATGTGTGCCCCGCTGCACTAGGATATAGATGCTAGAGGCCACAGCATGTTTTTAAGTTACCTTCTAGGGATCGAGATGCAGGTCCTCTTGCTTGTACATAAGCACTTTACCCAACTAAGCCATCTATCTCACTGCCCCATCAAATACCACATATTTAAGTGGCTTATGAGATGGCTCAGCAGTAAATTATTTTAGGACTGGAGTTTGGAACCTCACAATTCACATAGATGTCAG
This sequence comes from Bramus lutescens, assembly GCA_001685075.1. Classification (NCBI taxonomy): domain Eukaryota; kingdom Metazoa; phylum Chordata; class Mammalia; order Rodentia; family Cricetidae; genus Bramus; species Bramus lutescens. Next base: position 88,293 of record LOEQ01002929.1, on the reverse strand, counting down.
GTGGACCTAACTGCCTGCCTGGAATCACAGCACCTTGGAGACAGAAATGAAAATCCAAGAGCAGGCTGAGTAGACAGATTAGACAAAAGCACATATTGAACAAGCATCATTGTCTGAATATCTCACACAAAGACCAGTCACTCAAGATATCTGATATCAACTGTGGGCCCTTATATATGTATGTTCTCCTGAACACATANATATATACACATACACATCATACACACAAGCATATTCAGAAAAAGACAGACTTTTTAAAAAGCATCTCCACCTGAACTCAGAGACATCTTTAATCTTTTTATCTAGTTATTGGATTGATGTTCCAATATTTATTTATTGACTAAGTTAAATCAAAAGCATTGACATTTAAATTAACTAAATATTGCCATAATTCTCAAATCATTTATATAAATTCTCTTTGCATTCCTTTCTTTTTGAGTTTGTTTTTTATTTTACACTTTGTTTGTCCCTCGCTAGTGTCATTGGGAAGAAAACACAATAGGAATTATCCTAATGTCCAATAAGAAATTTGAGTAGGAGGTCTGCAACATTTGATCCCTGCAGCACAGATGGGCTAGATAAGCAAGGGATGTCAGTCCTTGTTGACTCTCTTTGGAGAGAGAAGCCAAGAGTAACAGAAAGCGATTCTTTATCTTTTCCCGTCTCACAGCCATTTTTATTATTAGTTGTACTCTTTGGAGAGCAGAGACCCTTACCTTTGGAAAAGTACGACTCTCTTGTCTTTTCTTTCATTTCTTGTCTTTTACTTTAATTCTTGTCTCTGGCTAGAAGACATGGGGTCTCTCCACCTGTGACTATTACATACTCATCAGTATGAATGAGTCCCCAGACAATGTCTAGTTAGACCCACTGAATAAGAATCTGAGGAAAAGAGATGATCCTTCAAGCTAGCGTTCATCCTACTACCTTTTAAAATAAGTATTGAAAGAAATAGAATAGAGCAATAGCAATTGAGAGGTGACACCAGAATCTGTCTGGTTTTAAGCAATTCTTCGAAAGGTACATTGGACTAGGTGCCTTAAACTAAAATGTTAGCTATTTTGAAAGCTAGACGTCTGAGCCCCTGATGTTTGCCTAGCCAGTTCCTGTGAGGATTTTTTTTTCTTTTACTAGATTGCCCCTGACCCATTACTCTTAGGTGCCTGTCTCTTCATATGATAGGAAGAAGATAAGCTGCTCTCCTTCTGCGGTCACTAAAACAGTTGTCAGAGATCCAACTTTAAGTTCATTACCTCTCAAAAACCCCATCACTAAATGCCTTAACACTGAGGATTAGATTTCAAAACACACTGGGTGGGTGTGGGGAGGGGGCTAGAGTGTGTCCCTGGGCCTGGGGCACATGAATCTGGATGCAACATAGCTGTTTTGTCTACAACACTATCACTAAACAGAGGTTAGGTACATTCAAAATGGCCACAGATTCTTTGCATTGTCTGGCTTCTAATGTTCAATTCTTTCAAAATTCTCTGAGGATGGGAGCCAGAGGTAAGAATATCAGTGGGAAATGAATAGTGAGTGAGTTTGAGGCATGTTGAAGGTATATTAAACCTTATCATAAAACAAAACAATAAAACCAAATAAAAAGACTCCCCTAGTATCTAAACTGGTTCTCTATTTTGCTGTAAACCAGAGAATGAAGCAGAAAGCTAAGTCCTAGTGAAAATTTTGATACAAAGCAGTTCTATTTTAGCCCAGGCTTTCCTCTAACTTTCCATCAATCTTTTTTTTTAGCTAAATTCTGAAATTACAAGTTTATGCCTATCCTACAGTGTTCTAAAGCAAGATTTTAGGAACATTTTTGATTTCCTTTCCTTGGAATTCTGCTGCAGTACAAGCAAATTTAGACAGAACTGTGAAAGTTGGGTAGTTCGGTTCACAGCTTGCACTAACCTGAAAAACAACATATGAGACCATCTTGCCCATTCCATCCCAAGTGAACCACCAGATAAATAGTTGTGTGGCTCACTCAAGATCAGACTACAAGTAAACCAGATTTTTGTCTCAAAGAAGAGTGAGCTTTCAGTAGTAAATTCAGAGATACTTGATTCAGTGAGCCATGAAGCCAAGTAGGCTTTAGCCTATTGATCGTTAGTGTAAAGAGCAGAAGAGAAGGCAATGTAGCATCTCCAGGTGGGTACCACGTATAATCATGTCTGCTAATGGAATCCCTCACAACACTTGTTCTCTGGACTGACACTGGGAAAACATAAAGCAAATTCAAAGAAGAAAATAGGCTGGAATCCCAGACACTACAGAAGTTATACCCAGCTTCAGATTATCTCCTTAAAGTCAGAGCATTTTCTTCTTAAGTTAAGATTTAATTTACTTAATTTAATTAAATGCAGACCCTTGTGAGTTTTGTAGAATAGATCCTAAAACCTATTCTAAGACTCATTTTCTTTATTACACCGAAGTTTGAAAGTTCGAAGAATGATTTTCTGTTTTGCTTTTATTCACATTTAAATTGTGAATAGGCTTGACTGGGAGACCATGACTAAGTGACTGGCAGAGACAAACTCGTAACAGCCTGTAGATTTCATGCCTACTGCAGTGGGTTAACATGCTCTGTGTTTTGAATCTAAATATCGGAGTCTGAAATTATGCACATTGCTAACGCTTAGTGACTAAGCTAACATTCTGCAGGAGACTTTGCCAACCACTTGTCAGTGTTTCTGGCTGATAATGCTAATGTAGCAAAGAGAAGTAGATCTCCACTCACTGATATTCTGGTAAAAATCCAGCTTTGCATATTACCGCCTGTGTTACTTTTAGAGTAATAATTTCTGTCTAGGACTCACTTTCCCCATTTATTTGTATTAGTGAAAATAACAATAACAGGCCCATAAAAGAATAAGTGAGATAGAATGTGAAATACTTCGCACACTAACAAAAATAACAAATACATAAATACTAAAAAAAAAAGAGAACGACTTCCTGAGTACTACACTGATTTCACATCTTACCTGAATTTGTCAACAAAGAAATAGGGCTTTTCAATTTTTAGATAGGTTCTGATGCCATAGCCCAAGCTGGATCCCATAATGTAGCTAGGATGACCCTGAACTCATAGCGATCCCCCAACTTTAGCTTCGCCTGTACTGGGTTCCTAAGTAATAATTTAAATCACATGAGGCATTCTCTTACCACATGTTGGATTTTGAAAAAGAACTAACATAAATATAAACATATACATTTATGTATATACACATATAATTATATATAGATATTTGTATTCTATGTCTAAAATCAAAATATAGTGTCTTGTGCAATGTCTATCCATTGGGAAAGGCCTGGCTGTGTGAGTATGTTAGTACCTGTGAATTTTAAAGCTGTGCCGAAATTCTCAGCCATACGATGAGAGAAAAAAAAGATGTGTCTAAATGGAAATTGCAGATGTGACTAAATATTCATGTTTGGTAGCAAGTGACATTGCCTAAGTTGTTTTCTTGTGCAGAGATTATCAGCACCTTTCTTTGGGCTGATCCTTTTGACCCAATACTAAATACAGTTTGACTGTTGTCCCATGTGGAGCCTGCGTGGAATTAAAAGAAAAAAAAGAAAGAAACCAAGGACAGGAGTGAGCTGAGCTCAGGTTCCTAGATGCAATGACATCTAACTATACTTATGAGAGTGACAAGGCAGATTCATGGTGGTCACTCTTTCTCAGTATCTCAGTTGTACAATTGAGAAGCTCCAGATGTATTGGGGGGTTGGGACGATGGGGATTAAGGAAGGATAGTTGAGGGAGCATGGAAGTAGATATCTTGGTGAAGGGACCCATTTTAGGGTTGGCAAG
>LOEQ01002929.1:49888-67808 GCA_001685075.1 Bramus lutescens | reverse complement strand
ATGTACTGGCTGTGTGGGAGCCTAGTGTGTCTGGATGCTCACCTTCCTAGACCTCGCAGGAGGGGGGAGGACCTTGGACTTTCCACAGGGCAGGGAACCCTGACTGTTCTTTGGACTGGAAAGGAAGAGGGAGGGGGAATGGGGGGAGGGGAAGGAAAATAAGAGGAGAGGAGGAGGTGGAAATCTTTAATAATAATAAAGATACTAAAAACAAAATATGAGTTAATTTAAAATGTAAGAATTAGCTAATATAAAGCCTAAGCTATTGGCCCAACATTTATAATTCAAAAAAAAAGTAATCCTGAGACATTCCTGACATAAATTCTCTTTTAACACACACTGGAAAGAAATGGGTGCTTAAAGAACTGTAAGACAAGGAAGAGGGACTGGTGCCTGCACCATTCTATGCTCCTCTCTTCTGCGCCAAGATCATCCCTGCTGCTCTCCACACAGAAGCCTAACTGGGATACCATCCATAGATCTGCCTTTACTCTTCTTTCAAGCTTTTCCTTGATTGATGTCTTTTCCAATGCTTCATCTTTGGAAGGGGATTGCTTGGGTCTCATTTTCCATATATTCTTCATTCTGAGCACATGGGGTTGTTTTTACAATGAACAAAAATATAAAGCAAGCCATAAAATGTAGAGGAAGAGGATGTCTTATGCGGATATTGAGTAGTTCTGCTACTAAAATCTATTAGGGGCATTTGTATAGCAGATGGAACGTAAGAATTTGAGTTTCTTGCCTAGTAATGATGGGAATTCTTTGCAGCATCATTTCTGTATAAAGGAAATGAAATACAAATGACCAAGTCCTGTTTAGCAACCCATTCACAAGTGTGTGTGTTTGTGTGTGTGTGTGCGCACGCGTATGCATGCACTCACCTATATGCAAGTCAGCTATGCTAAAGTTAACCCTTTACTTCTGTGCATGGCATGGTCATCAACTTCATGATCCAGGGATATTGTGGTGTTAACAGAAGACCCATAGTAGTGATAAGGAAATAAGCAGAGATATACATTGAGAGATCTATTTAATGATGAGGGTGTTAATTTCCCTTATAGAAGGAAAAGGGCTACCAGCCTCTCTCCTGATACTCCAGTCATCACCTCTTCCTGCATCACTTGCAAAGTAATCCTTCCAGAGTTGTATGAGGTCTTAAGGGAGGGGTGCTGGAGAATACGGGATGTTAAAATTTGACTGACAGTTGTGGGACTGTACAGTAGGTGCAGCTTTTGTGAGACACTATTCATATTATATTCATACTTTTGGTGATATTTCCTTTGAGTTGCCTATCCCATAAGTAACCCTGATAAAATTATTGTTCACCAAGCTGAGCTTAGATGGACTCTTTTCCCTGGATTGTCAGGGCCTTATCCATCTGAATTGATTCTTTGCATATCTCCTCAACAAAAGTCAATTGGCAGCTGTTTGAGCAATCATAGTATCTCCTTATTAAGTTAAAAAGAATAATATAATATTTGTATGTATTCTTATAAAATCATTCATTTAAAAATTAGTAACTATCCACTTGTGATATTTAAAGTAAGCTATTCTTAATTTTGGCAATCTGTTATGAAATACAAATGAGTCCAATGAAAACTAAGTAAGTTCATACATTGGCCTGTGGTTTGTTCTTCTGATAACACAGCCACTACAAATCAAAAATGAGCAATTTCTACCAAGTCAGAAAAGCTCAACGAAGACAAGTGTTTTTAAAACTGAAGTTTGCCAAAAATCATTAATGGTTTCCCAGAGACAGTAAAATAATTCAAACAATGTACGGTGGTAATAATAATCATAAAGTTTTTGAAAATGAAAGTATCTATAACACATTGATTCTTTATATTTTTCATGTACTTAAAGGTTCACTTAAATGGAAAACAGTTCCATAATAGAACTATCATCTTTTGGTTAATAAGACTGAAAACCAGTAACACAAATGAGGTTATATAAATTTATTATATTCATATAACTAAGAAGTTATAAAGCTGGACACTGAATAAAAGAATCCAACTTTCACAGTTCAGAGATTCTGTGAGATATTTATCTTAGATAATCATACTGATATCATACTTCTCAGTCCAAATGTAATTAAAATATGTGGGATACACTTTAATAGACATATTTATCTATTAACCTCGCTAGTTTCTCAGTAGTTAAAGTATTAAAAATCATAGCACATGCCTGATTTTTCTAGAAAGTAGTGGTTATGAGGTGAATGGCAGAAGATGGAGAATTGATTGGCTGACCTAAGTCATTTCTAGGTCCAATTACCATGAATTTTTGAGTGCTTGGGGAAAGAATTCTTGTTTGTACTGACTTTGATAGAATCACTCTCTGGGAACTCATCTTAAAGACAGTCTTTGTCATTCCTGGAGCCTGAAAGACTCAGGAACTGACGCAGTTTGACATATTGCTGGCATGCTCAGAATCCCTATGCGTGTCAAGTTTTGAAAGACATAAAGGAAGTTTTCAAATATTCAAACCTGGGCCCAGGGAGTACTCTGAGTCTGAAAATTTAAAAGAAAATAAATTGTGTCAAGTATTTATTATTCAAATCCTTCCTGAAAATTGACATGTCATATTTGCCACAGAAGGTGGAGCCTTCATTTTGCTTTTCAGCAATAGTGAGAGAAAAGAGTAACAGGGCAGAACAACATCAAAATGAACAGAGACCATTGCTCAGATCAGGGATTAGGGTTAGCAGGCAGCTAGGATGATGCAAGAAAAGAACATTATAAAGGGAGGGAAGGAAGGGGTGAGGGAAGGAGAGAAAGAGAGAGAGAGAATGAAAGTTATAGTTTGCTTAGCAACTACCAACAAAAATTTGTTTTAAAATTTACATTTTCAAATTATGAATTATCTTAGAGATTTCACAAAGACAGTTTTCTTTTTAGATTTTCCTATGTACATGTGGTGTGTGTGTGCTTGCGCACACATTTTTCAGAAATGTACTAGTTTATTCTAAACTCTGTATTATTCTTTTTATCTTTAAGTGTGCATGTGTCTGTCTGTGTGAGAATATGTACCTGAATGTAGGTGACAACAGAAGTTAAGTGTACTAGATTCCCCTGGACCTGGAGTAAACATGTGGTTATGAGATGCCTGAGGACACGGTGCTGCAATCAAATTTCAGTCCTCTGCAAGAAGAGTATGCACTTCTGAAATCTTAGCAATCTTTCCAGTCCCATTTGCTATTCTTTTCTAAGAGGATGGAATAGAAATATAAATATGCCCAGTAACTTACTTAGTCAACTGCACAGGGCTAATTATTTCATTCCTACCCTAATATTGCTGATGGTGCTTTACCCTTAAGCACAATGCTCTAGGTACCTTATTTTAGCCAAAGTTGATAATTCTTTCTATCTGTTATTTCAAATTATAAGCAACCATACACATGAATAAAATATAGGAGGTAACTCTCCCACATGGAAGATCATGTAGCAAGGAGATCCTTGAGAAAATCTTCCAACATGTGTCTGGGCTTTACACCCAAGGACATTTTCCAGAATATGTGAGCATGGTCAGTTCTTAAACAGCAAAAAGGGTTTGTAGAACTAGGTAAAAAAAAAGCAGGTTAAAAATGGAGGAAAAGAACATTATTATTAACTGTGCAGGCTTGTGGGGTCTGGACATTAAACTAAGGTCCCTGCAGGTCAGTTACCAGATCCTGGGTTTACAGACACCAGTCGGAACTTCAGAACTAGTGACATCAGTCTGTTATGTATATGAGTCAGAAGCAGTGATAACGGTTATGGAGACTTCTAAACGTGTTAAAGACTTGCAGGATCATATACAAAAATAATTAATAGATCTTAGTAATAAATCTAAATGATGAAAATTTTTACATTTAACAAATCACCAATAACAGTTTTCTACTCTTACACTTTTTTTCCTGGATTTTTGTGCTGTTTATTCTCACCCATGTTAGCTCCTTTGCTTATGTGGTTTGCTATTTATTTGAGCTGATAGCTGTTGAGAATGCTACCCTTTATCATATGAGACTTTTATCATGTAAGAGTTTTTTTTTTAAGAGAAGGGTCTTACTTTAATTAGAGAGATAGAAATCTTAACAGCTTGACGCCAGATTTTGTTAATTTCTCAGCAAGGCAATTGTGTTTATACATCTTATCCACATGAAACAGCCAGATCTGTTTTTTTTTTCTTCCCTTCAGTCTAGAAAAAAACTGATGGTGGTGAGAGAGGGTTATATACCACATTATGGAAAGAGAAGAATACTTAAAATTGTGGGAAGTGGGACAGGGAGGGATGCCGGAAGGAATAGGAGGCAAGTGCAGTGCTGTCCAGTTTGCACTGATAATGTGAGTGAAAGCTTAATTCTTGTTTTTTTTATTGTTTTATTTATTTTTATTCATTTTACACACCAACCACAATTCCCCCTCTCTCCTCTCCTTCTGCTCGCCCCCACGTTCTCCTCCTAGCCCTCTCCTCAAAAAGGATAAGGCCTCCCACCGCGAGTCAACAAAGACAGGACCATTAAGTTGAGGCAGGAACAAGATCTTCCCCCTGCATCAAGGCTGAGTATTCCCACCATAGGGAATGGGCTCCAAAAAAGCCAGCTCATGCACCACAGATAGACCCTGGTCCCTATTAGGGGTCCCATAAACAGACCAAGCTACACAACTGTTGCCCACGTGAGAAGGCCTAGTTCCATTCCAGACAGGCTTCTCAGCTGTTAGTCTAGAGTCCCTGAGCTCCTCAGAACTAGGGTCAGTTGTCTCTGTAGATTCTCCATCATGATCTGGACTACCACCCCCTCCTTGCTTATAGGATCCCTCCTCCTTCTCTTCGACTGGACACCTGGAACTTAGAGCTCCGTCAGGTGCTTGTCTGTGGATCTCTTATTTTGATTCCATGGTTATTGGATGAGGACAGTTAGGGTAGTCACCAATCTGATCACAGCAAAAGGCCAATTCAGGCACCCTCTCCACTATTGCTAGGTTACTTAGCTGGGGTCATCCTTGTGATTTCCTGGGAATTTCCCTAGCACCAGGTTTTCCTTGTCCCCATAATGGCTCCCTTTTACTCTTTAGTAACTCTATTTCTTTTTAGGAAAGGAGTATTTATCCATTGTTTAAAGGTATTGCTTATTTCTAATGTTATTTTTCTTTTCTTTTTAAAATTCTAATATGGTTACATCATCTCCTTTCCTTCTTTTTGCTCCACAACCACTTTCTTGTTCTCTTTCAAATTCATAGTCTCTCATTTTTCAGTGATCATTGTTATATACATATATATATATATGCATATATATTCATAAATATAATTTACTCAGTCTCTAGGTTACTTTTATGCATCTTTTCAGAGTTGACTATTTGATATTGGAAAAACAATTTGTGTACTTTTTCCCTGAGAAGACCATTTCATCCACTCTCCGCATTCCTTATTTGCCTGTAGTTCTTTTTGTAGGGTTGAGGCTTCTGTGGGTCTTCCTTCATCCGCTTTCTATTGTTGTCCTTGTTCAACTCATGTTTAGAAGGTCATGTTGATGCAAACGTTTTGGTATTGCTTTTGGTGTTACTAAGAGACGGAATCCCTAGGTGACAAAATCTCATACCAAACTCTCTGATCCTCTGACTTTCAGAATCTTCTCACTGCTTCTTTTGCAATGTTCCCTGAACTTTATTTTTCAAAGTTGATTTTGTGTTCCACTCACTGAACTCTTGCTAAACATATAGCTCAATTCTATAATTTTTCTCTTCATTGTGTTGATTTATTCCCTTGGATGTGCAGTCTTTTACTGTGATTTGAGCTCCTTCGTTAAATCTTGGCTTTGTTTCCTCTGATTCTGGAGTCCCTTGAGAAAAAGCTTTGCACACAACAGCGTCTTGAGTGCTTCCTCTCCATTTGCTGTACTTTCAGCCTCATATCTTACATTTAGGTCTTTGATCCTCTTCTGAGTTGATTTTTATATAGAATGAGATGTAGGGGTTCAATCTCCTACCACCATTTGTTGAAAGGCTGCTGTTTCGCTGCTGTATACTTTTGAGGCCTTTGTTCAGAATCATTTGTCTTAAGTTGTATGGATTTATTTCTGGCGTCTCTGCTCTGCTTTATTTGTTCACATGCCTGTTTTAATCTCAATACCATGCTGTTCAGTTACTATGATGTTCAGTTATAGTCTGAATTCAGCACTTACAAAGCTACCAGATTCTTTTCTTTTTTGCTCCATATTGTTTTTCCTATGTATAATCTTTTTATATCCATATACATCTAACGAAATGTATCTACTTTCATATAAATATAAAACATAGTTGTATTTTAATGATGTGGTAAACTTTAGGTTTATTTTTTACTATTTTAATTGTGTGTGGTAATGTGTCTGGGTCTGAGAATGCACAGATGAATATAGGTACCCTCAGAAGCTAGAAGCAAAGAGAATACCCACATCACCCTCTACCCTAGTTGCGTGAGTTGTCTGATATAGATGCTGGGAACCAAACTTGGGTCCTCTGTAGGAACAGAAAGTACTCTTAAATTCTGAGCCATCTCTCCAGTACCAAAAGGTACTTTTATGTCTCAAGTTCAGTGCTCCGGAATCAGTATCTTGTGCCTCATCTCATGCAGGCATATGAGGCTGCTGTGATCCAGATGTGAGATAACCAGCTATCATTCTCTCTGTCTGTATATCACATGTGGATCATCTATCATCATAATGAATCCCAGGGAATGAACAAGTCAGAAATACAGTTAGACATTTGTGAATTTTTTAAACTGTATACAAAATATCCTCTTATTTTGAAGGTTTTATTAATGGATTGGATTTTAAGAGTGAATAGCAATCATATTTCACCTCTCCACACTTCCACTGGTATATTTTAGTTTAAAATTTTGGGTATGATCTTATCAACCTTCTTATAGAAAAAAAGTATCCTGGATCAAAAGTTAATCTCAGTTTTCTAAAGATGTATTGCTATTGTTATTATTATCTGTAGTTATGTGTTTTTTTTGTGTGGGAATAGGTGCATTTATATGAATGCCAGTGACAGCTGAGGTCAGAGTTACTAGAGATCCCTGGAGGTGAAGACACAGGAAGTTGTGTGTCATCCTATGTGGATACTTGTAAATTGGTAAAGAAACTTAGGTTCTCTGCTAACCACTCATGTTATAGTAAACAATAAAATGAGGCAAAATTGGAAAAAGATTTAGTAATATTAGTTCATCACATATCAAAGACTAACACACAAATTGGAAGTTTTAATTGATTTAAGAATACTTAAATGACTTTTTATTTAATTGTTGGCATCTGGCCCATATCTTAGTTGGTTTTATTTGATATGTACTGTAACTTCATTCAAGTTTTTTTATATTATCTTCTTATTCAACCAACACAGATGTTATTGTGATGCAACTCCATGGAAAAGGTCTTCCATTGGTAGTCTGGAACAGAACAATTGTGATTTGTTAAAAATAAATTATTGTACATGTTATTATTACCTGATGTGGGAAATCCTTCTATATATGAGTTGCTTTTATTGGTTAAGGAATAAAGAAGCTTTTTTGGCCTTTGATAGGACAGAATAGAGTTAGGTGGGAAAGCTAAACCGAATGCTGGGAGAAAGAAGGCAGAGTCAGGGAGATGCCATGCAGCTGCCACATGTCTGAGGCTTGTCGAAGAACTCTCTGTGTAGCAAAAGAGAAGTTTAATTCCTGATTCCGGTGCCTGTATTTCTCAAGTGGTGGAATTGAATGAGTACATTGCCATATAGTATTTGGTTTTAATTAATTTATTTTTAAAATATAATATTACTGTTTAGTGGTAAGTACATTTTGAATCCTAAGATATATTTGACATGACATATCTTTTTGAATTTTGGTGTTTTGTCTTTTGTATTTGGTTATCAATGGCAGGGATTGATTTATCTGTAGTCCAGAGGTACATGCTCGCTCATTTTTTCCAAAACAATGTCTAGTTCACTCAGCATCATCTGATGAAGCAACTATAATTTCTCTTATTCAGTTTAGAGATGTTATTTACTCTATGCCAGTTGTGTGTGATCAATTTCACTGTATTTTGCCTGTTTGTGTTTTCCTTACTTCTGAAACAGATGACAGACATTTTTTTTAATTAAATTTTGGAATATTGCTTTTTCTTGATTTTCTTTAAGGGATTTGTTGAAGTCTTCCAATTTTTTTTGTCTTTTCCTCCATTTCTTCGAGGGAATTTTTCATTTCCTGTTTAAATGCCTCAAACATTCTCCTAAAGTTATTTTTAGGTTATTTTCTTCTGCTTCATCTGTATTTGGTTGTTCAAAAGTAGAGTACAGACCTAAACAGAGAACTCTCAACAGAGGAATCTAAAATGGCTGAAAGACAATTAAGGAAACACCCTTAGCCATCAGAGAAATACAAATCTGTTGGCACCAATTGAGTCCTGGCCTTCAGCTGCTCTTCCCTGTCTAGAGCCTTCTAATTGAAGTTACTAAAAGCTCTGCCTTACCTAGAGAATCATAGGATGTGATTTTCACCTGTTGGTCATTGACGGCTGTGTATTTAAGCCTCCATGGTGCTATTAAAGAAGGGCTTTTGTACCAGAGATTGGAGGTCCTTGTGTCGCTCTGTCTCTGCGTGTGTTTCCTCAACCTCCAGCCCCTTGCCGGAAGCTTGCAAACTGGATTCTAGCGCATAGAGTGCAGATGGGGGCGTGGTGCACAGCACAAATAAAAACACCTCTGAGATTCTATCTTATACCTATAAGAATGGACAAGGTCAAAAACACTAATGACAACTTATGATGGGGAGGATGTGGGGTAAAAGGAACATTCCTGCATTGTTGGTAGGAGTGCAAACTGGTACAGTCCCTTTGGATATCAGTATGTCAGTTTCTCAGAAAATTGGGAAACAATGTTCCTCAAGACTCAGAAATACCACTTTTTGGTATATACCCAGAGGGTGCTCAATCATACCACAAGGACATGTGATGTGGGATTCCCCTCTGTATGCTGTGAATACCATTGGTTAATAAAGAAACTGGCTTGGCCTGATAAGGTAGAACAGAGCTAGGCAGTGAAAACTAAACTGAATGCTGGGAGGAAGAAGCCAGGCACAGTCAGAGAGAAGCCATGTAGCCCCTCCAGAGAAGACATGCTGAAACGTGCCAGTAGGCCATGAGCCTCATAATAAAATATAAAATAAGAGATGGATTAATTATGCTTAAGTAATTGACTAAGCAGTCATTTAATTAATATAATTTCTGTGAGATTATTTCAGGGCTGAGCAGCTGGGAACCAACAAGCAGCCCTCCATAAAACAGACATGTGCTCAACTATGTTCGTAGCAGCATTGTTTGTCATAACCAGAACCTGGAAACTACCTAAATGCCCCTTGACCGAACAATGGATAGGGCAAATGTGGTACATTTACACAATGGAGTAAAACACAGCAGAAAAAAAAAATGGCATCTTGATATTTGCAGGCGGATGGATCTAGAAAACATCATATTGAGTGAGCCAACCCAGAGTCAGACAAATATCATATGTACTCATAAGTGGCTTTTAGATATAAAGCAAAGAAAATGAGCCCACAATTAACAATCTCAGAGAATGTAGCCAACAAAGGGGACCCTAAGAGAGACATATATGGATCTAATCTACAGGGGAAGTAGCAAAAGACAAGAATTCCTAATTAAATTGGGAGCATGGGAACCATGGGAGAGGGTTGAAGGGGAAGAGAGAGGAAGGAATGTGAGCAGAGAAAAATGTATTGCTCAATAAAATCAATAAACAAAACCAAAAATTGAATATTTCCACTAATTATCCTTCAAATACAACTTCCCCCATTCCTTTTTTATCTAGATTGACAGTTATGAGTATGTTTTGATTTTCATTGTGTCTGAGGTGTTTAGAAAGACTTCAAGAAATCAGAACCTGAGGGACAGCACAATTACACAGCTGAACTGCTTGAGCTGCGCCTTACCTTTGCCTAATAGTGGCTAAACCATGGTGATCAACTGAGAGGGAAAGGAAGAAATGGTGGCAATTTTGTTCAGCAGTAAGAAAGTAATAAATCACCCTCCCCCTTCTTATCTAAGAGATTTACTTATTCATTGTTATAACTTTAAACACTGGAGCAGGGAGTAATTAGTTCAGACAAATGCACCATTAGTAGAATGTTAACTCTTTCTCTTGACCACTGTGTATTTTCCACTCAAAATTACATAGATGAAAGTTTTCATAGCAGATTAGAAAACATGTGATTTATTTCAAACACAATAGTGCTTGTGTTCTATAGAGACTGTGGCAGCATGCACAGGGCCTGCAAGTGTCTACATCAGATATAATGCTGGAGCAGAAAGAAGTTCATATACATCCCTTTACATCACCCAAAAGGTCTCTCTAATTGACAGCCACTTTCAAAAGGAAAATTTAGTTTTCTCAAAGGGAGTATCACTAGACAAATAAAACACTCTTGAGGGTAGGCCCCATGCTGAGTAGAGAGCTAGCCCAAAATGAACTCAATGGCATCTTTGTAAGTTCTTTGTCTCATAATGTTTATATTATGGCTACCTGTTTGGGGTTTTTATGGGATCGTTAAGTGTGAACATGTGTGTCTCTGTGTCTATATGTATTTCTTTTATGTTTTCTGTGACTCTTTTTGATTGATTATTTTACCATATTACCAATTTTTTGTTTTTGTTATGTCTTGTTTTATATTATTATTCTTCAGACAATTGTTTGTTTTTAATGATATGTAGAAGGTGTGTGGATAAAAGACGGGGTTTGGATGAATAGGAGGAGGGGAAACAATAATAAAAGTATATTCATAATAAAAACTATTGTCAAAGAAAGTAAAATAAACAAACAGAAGCTGGCAGGGGAAAAAAAGGGAAGGAAGGAAGTTGGGTATCCATGTTTCAGATTCCACAGGGTCATTATGATCAAGTGGGACATTACTGAAATCCAGTTCTTTTGAGATCATCCATGCTGTTGTAAAACCTCCCTCTTTTATATTTCTGTATATCATCACTCCTATAATATTAATAAACTCACTGATTAATCATGTTGGTCTTAGATAGAATTCTTATGTTGATCCCTACTATATGCCTTATCTGAGGTAAATAGACATTTGTTCTCATCTCCCTACATAAAGCTGACACAAAATTATACATAAAGAGTTGTATAAAATAAATGAAATAGACTCACTGTATCACTCAAATATTGAGCCACAGTGCAAGTATCAAGAGTATCTACTTATCTGTTTATCATGTGTAAGCCCTGTCAGAAGTTTACAAACCTATCAGTTAGTCTTGAAACATGGCTGTGATATCATTCCAAGCAAGTCTTAAATGTTGTAATATGCAAAAATATACATACTTACCTCTCTCTAACATATGAATCCTGTATAAGTGAATTAGATTAGAAAATATTTTTGTTTCCTGTGGGTTCTCAGTAGCTTCTATTTCTCTTCCAGTATACATATCATGCTCTTCATTCTAAGGAAATAGTAATTACACAAAAATATTGGCTTATAACAAACCTTCAGTTAGCACCCACATGCCTCTTTCCATCAGCATTCTCTCTTACTTTCTTTGTCTAGAAGTTAGAGATCCCAAATGGTAAAACAGAGATACTTTTTTGACTCCTCATCTGTTTGATTGATATTTGGTTCTAGCGAGAATGTGAATTTATATACATATACATATATATAGAGAGGTTTTCAGTGGAGTCGATATATAATCATAATTGATACTAAAATATTATAGACTTTAATAACAAGCTCATGTCCAGAATATTAAATCAACTTAACATACAAAATAAAATCAAGACAATTTTGCACTAAATTCATTCAGTTTTTTCTACCACCCATTGTGAAGGAACAAATAAAAGCAAATCAGGCTCTTTTAGCAATGATGGAAATATACACGGTTATTTTAAGAGTATAACTTAATGAAGCTGTTTTCCAAAATGTATGTACTGAAACAATTTTTGTGGCACCCTCTCACTACACTGCCAGCTTTTCTGTCTTTTGCAAGCATCATCCAAGTATCTCTTTACAAAACCCCAGAGTTCTCAGCCTCAAAAGAAGAGATAAAGAAAAAAAACAGATTTGTTGAGCTAAATGAAATAATGAAATACAAGATAAAAGCAAACAGAAAAATGCCACAAGTCAGTCCAGAGAATAAACAGTATATTTATTCTAGTGTGTGCCTTGAGTGCCTGAGAATAGAAGTTAACAAATTGAATCTCTTCTCCCTCAATTTTCCTTTGTTGACAACAGATGCTGCAAACATTAAATCAGTCAGAGTTCAGAGCTGAGATGGGTTAGCTGATCTTGCCCAGTGACTGACACCCTTGAGTTGCTGAGAATTGACTGATGTAGAGATGATCTAGTCTTTTGACCTTTAGGCTGTTGTAGAGACATTTGTGGAACTTCCACTGGTTGCAAGTTGCTGACTGAGCAGAGCTTCATCCAGTTAAGAACAGGGATTATATTGCAGAGGAGGAAATGAAAGCCTTAGCTGCAGTAAAAGCTTTCCTCCTAAAACAGCATTAATGTACTTAATGATTTCTTAAATGGATATTATAGTTATAGAATATATGATATAGTTATATGATAGCCTATAGTTATCAAGTAAGTCATTGTGTTGTGCTAACAAAAATCACTTTTATGAAATAAAAGATAATGTGGCAGAGACACTTCAACAAAGTGAGAAAGGCAATGGAAGATGAAGATAAGAGCTCTATATGCAGTTATACTAACAAGGTGACCTTGGGGAAGAGAGGCACTTGCACTTTCTGAGTCTCTTAGGCCACATCTATAAAACAGTGCCCCTTGAAAATTAAGCAGGAGAAAATATAGGACTTAATGATGTCGTGCTAAAATATATCCCTTGACCAATATCTAGATGTCTGAATAATTTTCCATACTACTGTTTTGATCAGTATTTTAACATATGGGGTCATTTTTATTTGAAGTAGATAGGATTCCACATTAATTTTTCTTAATTAATTAATATCTGTCTCTGTGTTAGACTGTATTAATAATGATTAGAGTAGATCACTATGATGATTTCCAATAGTTTTGTGTTCTTCTGAGCAATGGAAAAATAATCATTTACTTGAATAATAATAATTATAATAATTTTACAACAGTAAACATCCTAAGTACACCCTTATAAACTTGTGTCATTAGTTATTGCTGTTTTTTAGAGACTAATTCATGTTAATAAATAATGAAATAAAATATTACAGTATTTAGAACTTGCACAGATTCCAATAAGAGTTTTGTTTCATGATTCTTCCTTTTTCCAAGCCTGTTAAAAGATTTCCATTTTATTGCTATTAGGGCATTTACTAAATTATTTATGCATATAACTTAAGTTTCCATTTCCTCCTATTGATCTTAGTTTCCTCATTTCTCAAATAATAAGTGCCTTCTTTAATTGCTGTAAATTACATCAATAATAACCCATCACACACATGCAACCCCACACCACACACACACATGCACACACACACACACACACACACACACCAGCTTTTAATTTTTTCCCATTGAAAATTTTTCCCATTGAAATGACACTTTGCGGTGCATTCTCTTGATTGTTGTCTAGAGAATAGAGGCTGGGATGCTGATAATTGTTTGCATTCCACAGAAACGCCTTAAGATAAAATGCTATTAGGGCTGAGGTTAAGTTGCATTCATTACCATACCTTTGTCATTTCACTCCATCTGTTCAATAAAGTTCTATGCCCACATAGATACAGCACGTGCCTCATACTATCTGGTCTTTATGAAGCTCCTCTATCTTCAGAGAAAAAAAGAGCATGGAGGAATTCCTGAGATACCCTGTCAGTATGAATCCTGGGGAATATTCTGAAGTTAAGCTTCCAGTGTATAATGACAATATTGATTGTCAAATTGACAAGACGTGGAATCACCTACGAGACAAATCTCTGTTCTTATTAGAGAGAACGTTTCTATATAGAGTTTACTGATGGGTCTTAGATGTAGATGTCACCTCATAAAAGAGGAAGTGAGCTGAGAACACCAATCACATTTCTCTGTCTGGATACAACGTGACCAAGTTCTTCTCCTTATGGCATGTTTTAACCAACATGGTTAGCCTTCACCTCAAGTTATGAAGTAAACTTAACCCTCCCTTATTAAGTTCTTCTGTCAGTTGCCACACTAGTAAAAGTAATATATGGTTTCATTTATTTTCACTTTCTTGCTTCCATGCATTTTTAAATGAAATCTCCTGTGAATAGGTAGCCAAAGTATTCATTTGTTTGTTTTATTATTTAGTTAATGACATGCTCTCATGTCTCCATTTGTGTGGAGGTGAGAAGAAAACTTGGATTGTTTCACTCCTCAATGAGGGTTCTGGGGTGTTGACTTGAATTGTCGAGATTTGATATGGGATTCTTCTCTGTTTGCTGTGAATTCCATTGGTTAATAAAGAAGCTGCTTTGGGCTTATTGCAGCACAGAATACAGCAAGGCAGGAATTTCAAAGAGATAGATGTAAAGAGACAGTAGGACGAGTCAATGAAAAGCCATGTAGCTGCCCAAGGAGAAAGATGCCTGTGGTAGCCTGCCAGGATCCTTGCCAGTAGGCCACAGCCTCAAGATTAATAAAAAAAAATGGGTTAGTTTAAGATAAATGAGCTAGCCAAACAGTATTGCGATTAATATAGTTTCTATGTGTTTATTTTGTGTCTGGGCAGCCGGGAAACTAATAAGCAGTCTCTGCCAACAAGGATTGGCAGTACCTGCCTTTACTTGTTAAGCTGTCTTGTTAGTCCATCCACTCTCTTCCTTTAGGAAGAAAACTTGGAGTTTAAAATTCAGCTTCTTTCAAGTATGCATCTTAACATAACTCTCAAATGTGTCAGTCAGCCAGCACATGTGTCTCTTTACCTACTAATCATTCATAAGAAGATATTTCTCACTCAAAGGAAGCCTCATTGCTAACTTCTGAAACCAATTTACTTTCTTCTTTTTAAATTCATCAAGGTATAATTTGCATTCTCTGTAATATACACATTTGATGAATACACTCAGTAAATTTTAGGAAATTTCCTTTTTTGAGGGAACAGCTGCATTTATTTTCTTTCTTATGTTGTTTTAGAAAACTCTAAGTAAGAGGGAGAATCATAAAACTCAATGTATTAGCTTTATGAGAAACTGTTGCATTTCCCCATATTTTCCTCATTCATCTGAGGCAACTTAAATCACCTTGGGAACTCAGACCAAAATTCAATGTTTAGAGACTGCTGTCTTTGACTCTGCCTTTCAGGAGAATAAAACTTTTATTGCATTGGATAATAACATCCCAGCAGATGAGTTTATAAATCAAAAAAAACCTCAAACATCAATAAAAAGTGACATTATTCGTGACCTATTAAATATCAAATGCACCAAACTTTGAATGCAGTCTAACTGTGAAATTACCATTTTAAATCCAGCTTTGTTTAGTCAATTGAAGTGTGAAAATATTCAGAGTATTAAAATACAGACTCTGCATCAGTTGTAAATAATGAAAAGAGAAAAATCATCCTGAATTCTATTTGAATTTACTTACAGTTGGCTCATCCTCTGTCTTGTGTAGTAAATTATCTGCATATGAAAAAAATAAAGCGAACACTATAGGTAATGACTTCTTCACTCTTTTGTTTTTTCCAGTAGCAACCAAGACACCTTTGTTTTTGTTGTCACTTGCAAGAATTATTAAGACAAAATTATCGATAATCAACCCAAGATGTATTTCCCAATCCTAAGCTGCAAATTTTCAATTATAGCAGCAAAAAGCAAACAGGGTATTGTAGATAAAACTACTACCACTGGGATGGAGATCTCCTGAATTGTGCAGGTAGGCTCAGCACCATCACAATGATACTAATAAAGTAAGGCAGAAGTCAGAGGAGGGAATATGATGCTAGAAGCAGTGACCAGAGTGATACAATTTGAAGATGCTGGAAGGTCAGAGATGGAGGACAGGTGGCTCCTGGAAGCTGAACTAGGCAATATAACATATTATCACAAAAATGTATCTAGAAGGGACTAGCCCTGCCAATACCAACAATCATAGACACTGTAAATTAATGTAACCTTTAACAGTTAGAACTAATAGGGGGAAAAGTCGTTGTTGTCATCATTATTAAATCAGTAGTCTGATAGAATAGTAATCTAATGGACTAGCAGATTGGTAGTACATGAACTTTTCATAATTAAAAGCCCCAGATTCGAGTGTGAGCGTAATTGAACCAGTTGTATAGTGGCATGGTACTTTACACACCAAGAAACGCACAATGTTTAAAATCAGAATTTGCAACTAGGTCAAAGCTCTGCTATTGACAAGGATTCTTTGCCTCCTCACCCTTAAGTTTAGTATTACTTTCAGTGTCATGGCTGAAAGTGTATCATATGAAATACTTGTATCATAACTATGAGAATAGTTGGGGCCTTTGGTAGGTAAGTTTGCAGTTTGCAGGCAATGCTCCTAAGACTAGGACTGGTACCTTTAAAAATCAAAGACAGTCACCTTGTTCCTTCTTCTCTGGAGATCACAGTGAGAAGATGGTTATCTGCCATCAGGATGTGAAACCTCACCAGATTTTGAAAAAACTTATGCCTTAATCTTAGTATTACAACCTCCATGACTGTGAAATAAATGTCTGTTGTTTATCAGATCCAATATATGGTATTTAACAATGCTATTATGGCACAATGAAGGAAGCATATGGCCTATATATAAAGGTGAAAAATGTTGAAGAAGGGAATTTTTTCTCTCTATTTATCCTGAGACACTGATTTTCTGACCTTGTCTACTACAGCTTATATCTCAAGGCGACTGAAGTTTATACCATTTCTGTCCATCCCTAACTTATATTCAGCTAGAGGGATTAGACTCTGTGAACAGTTTCACCAGTGTTCCAAATTCTCCATGTTGCAGATAGTAGATAAAGGGGTTCCTCAGACTTCATTGGCTAAACTATAGGAATCAACATCCACAGTTAATTGCCTATGTGTTTGTATGTGTGGGCATTGGATGCATGTGCAGATGATATAGAGTGGCAGAGATATTATAAAAGATAAAGTTAGAAAGTGACAAATGAGCCAAAATTGAGGGACATACTAAGACAGATTGGAATAAATTATGCAGAATATTTTAATGCATATATGTATATATGTATGTATTTTTCTTTGCAGCACACAGTTTCCCCTTCCTCTTCTCCTCTCAGTCCCTCAATCATCCCCCTCAAGTCTCGGTCATCCCAACCCCTGAAGTCACTCCACCCCCAATACTGTTTAGGAAAGGGCAGGTCTCCCATAAATACCAACAAAATATGGTATATCAAGTAGCAGGAAAACTAAGTACTTCTCCATGTATTAAGGCTGGGCAAGGTGACCCAGTGTTAGGAAGAGGGTCCCAAAAGCCAGTAAAAGATTTGGAGACAGTCCCTGTTTCCACTGAATTTCCAGAAGAGGACCACATTACACAACTGTAACATATCCAGAATGCCTAGGTTAAAACCATGCAAACTCCCTGGCTGTCAGTTCTGTCTCTGTGAGTCCCTATGAGCCAAGGTTAGTTGACTCTGTGCGTTTTCTTGTGACCCCTCTGACTGCCAAAATTCTTTTTTATTAAAAATTTCCACCTCCTCCCCTCCTCCCATTTACCTCCCCCTCCACCCACATCCAGACCCCTCCCATTCCAGTCCAAAGAGCAGTCAGGGTTCCCTGCACTATGGGAAGTCCAAGGTCCTCTCCCCTTCATCCAGGTCTAGGAAGGTGAGCATCCAAACACACTAGGCTACCACAAGGCCAGTCCAAGCAGTAGAATCAAAACCCAGTGCCATTGCCCTTGGCTTCTCAGTCAGCCCTCTTTGTCACCCACATTCAGACAGTCCGGTTTGATCACATGCTCCATCAGTCCCAGTCCAGCTGGCCTT
>LOEQ01002929.1:32565-46461 GCA_001685075.1 Bramus lutescens | reverse complement strand
AAAAAAATGGAGAAAGCTTAAATTAGAGACTTATCAGCACAGCTGAAAGCTCTATAAAAAAAGAAACAGACTCACCCAGGAGGAGTAGAAGACTGGAAATAATCTGAGGTCTGAAATAAAAAAAGAGAAACACAGAAAACAATTCAAAGAATCAATGAAACAGAGTACTGGTTCTTTGAGAAATCAATAAGACTTTCTCAAAGGCAAACTAATCAAAGGCAAATGAGAATTTGTTGGATTTGCAGCTTTTTATCAGTGTGTTTATTTTCTCTATAGTGTCTTCAGCATCTGAGATTCTTCCTTCTATCTCTTGTATTCTGTTGGTTACGCTTATCTCTGTAGTCTCTGTTTATTTACCTATATTTTTCATATCCCACTGGCTCTTGGTTTGTATTTTCTTCACTGCATCCATTTCAGTTTTCAAGTCTAGAACTGTTTCTATTATCTGTTTGTTTTTTCTTGGTTTCCTAGGGTATCTGTTAGGGATTTATTCATTTCTTCATAGTTTTTGTTAATCTTCTCATCCATTTCTTTAAAGGAGTTTTTCACACCCTGTTTAAGGGACTCTATCACTTTAATAATGTCTATTTTTTCTACTTATTCTCTCTTATGGTGTTCAAGTCTTCCTCTTGTATATTCATTGGGTTCTGGTCTTATCATGTTGTTTTTCAGATTGTTGGAGGAATTCTTGCATTGGCGCCTCCCATCTCTTCCTTCAAATGCTCTTCAATAGATCTTCTGGTACAAGGTCAGGGCCCCTTGCTGGCCAGGGACCTCACAGACAGAAGGACTAATTTGTTGCCTGCAGGCTTAGTGAAACCTCACACAATACTTTCTCTTCCTCTTCTTCAGGATGCCCCAAACTCTGCCTAATGTTTGGCTGTGCATCTGCATCTGTTTTCATGAATTTATGATGAAGTTTTTCAGATGACAATTGGGCTAGTCATCAACCTGGTAATAGAATGGCCAGTTCAGGTTACACATCCAATATTGCTAGTAGTCTTGGTTGGGGTCATCTTTATGGATTTCTGGGTGATTCTCTTACCTGACCCCCAAATGCCATTCTTACCAGTAGTGTCCTTCAATACTGTCCCATTCCATTCCCTCCACCCCCACCCTGATTGATCATGTTCCCTTCACCACCCACCATCAGTCTGCTCTTAAAATCTCTTCTTTATTCTCTTCCCAGTGAGATCTGGGTGCCCTTCTTGGAAACATCCTTGATACCTAGTCTCTTGTGATTTGTGGATTGTAACATAGCTATCCTTATTTTACAACTATTATACCATTATTCTAACCAAACAAGTGAAAGAACTTTAACACTTTGAAAAAAGAAATTGAAGAAGATATCAGAAAATGAAAGATCTCCCATGATCATGGATCAATAGGATTAACATAATAAAATGACCTTTTAATCAAAAGCAATCTGCAGATTCAATGCAATCCCCATGAAAACCCCAACTCAGTTCTTTTACAAACCTTGAAAAAAACAATTCTCAACTTCATATAGAAAAACTAAAAACTGACAATAGCTAAAACAATTCTGTACATTAAAAGAACTTCTGGAGGCATCATCACCCCTGATTTCAAGCTCTACTACAGAGCTACGGTTATAAAAACTGCATAGCACTGGCATAAAAATACACAGTAGATCAGTGGTATCTAATCAAAGACCCAGGTGTAAATCCACACACCTATGGATGCCTGAGTTTTTGGCACAGAATGGCAGAATATTTTAAAACAGTTGTTCTCAGCCTTCCTAATGCTGTGGCTTCTAATACAGTTTTACATGCTGTGCTTACTCCTAACCATAAAATTATTTACCATGCTACTTGGCTACTGTACTTTTGCTATTGTCATGAATACTAATGTAATATCTGAGGTTTGTGGTGGTTTTAGGAGACCCCTATGAAAAGGTCTTTTGATCCCCAAAGGAGGATCTATATAGTGAATTAGAACATACCTCGAAAGTTAAAATGTCTACCTCCTTTAACTATTTTAAACGTTTTTATTAATACACAATCATTGCACAGATTAATGGAGTTAAACTGTGATAATAGAGTACATGAACCAATATGTGCTTATTAAACTAGTATAATTAATTGTTTTATTTTGTTATCATTATTTTGTGAGAGGAGTCTTTGACCACCTCTATTTTAGCTATGTATAAAATATACTGTAATTATAGTGAGCTCTAATCATCCTTTTAATGAAAGGATTCAAGGTTATAATGCTTTTTTCTAATTGTCTACTTTTATTATATTCTGGAGTCACATAGGAAAATCATCACCTATTTTAATAGTTGAACTTGCCTTCTTCCAGGACTTGTAGCTTCAAATTCTGCATCTAGGTCATTGATGTTTTTTGATTATATATATGAAGAGAAAGGATTAAATTCAAAACATCTACTCTTGAATAGTTCATATATCCCCAGTATCATTTATTGAAGAGTCTGTTCTCTCTCCAGTGGTTGTTCCTGAAGTCTGTCCAAAATCAGTTGTATCTAAAGGTGCCATATGACTCTAGCCATCAGACAATTTTAAGGGCAATTGACTTAAATGTTTTGCCTTTTGAAGAAGGAAACACTAAAATGGTCAATAAGAAAAATGAAGTTCATTGGAAAAGCATCTTGTAGTTCATAGATGTGAGCAAAATGGAGAAGTCTTTCTTTTGGACAGATGATCTGAGGCAGTTGTAAGAGATAAAGAGTTAAGCTTTCAGGAGATGTTAGTTCCAGATGTTTAAAGGAAAAATGTTTTCACTGAACTACAAGATTTTTAGATTTATAGAAGAATACAGAGCTTGGTCAAATGACTTATGCTTTCCCCTCTCCTAGGAGGAAGTAGGACAGTTTAATATATGGATCAAAGAAATGAAGCAACAGAAAGAAAAATTTCAACCAGACTATAATTTATTAACATGAATTGAAAATACAAGCTTAGTAGCCAAAGCAGTTTAATGAATAAGTGTGCACACATGCACATAACATGACTACCGATAGCATAACAGCCACATTTAACAATTTCCAATTATATAATATCCATTAAAAATACATAATAGCTCTTGAAAATGGGCTAAACAATGTCCTTGGCACTGCTTTATAAATAGGTACTAATTATTGAGGTAAGACCTTGGAAACTACACAAATTCTTCATTATGTTTGTTGTTCCACACAGCATATGTATTAGGTTATCTGGTCTACCATACCCATTTCCTTGGCAATTAAATTTGAACCTCCACAATTCACTTCTGGTTGGTATCTGTTCCAAAGGTATGCCATACTCAGAATGCTCTAGTAATCCTGGAAGAGCAGCATTTCATGCATGTGTGACACATGAAGAGCAGGTGGTGCAAATCCAGGAAATTATGTCTTGGATGATACCTTGGAGAGATATTAATGGAAAATAATCAATACAGTGATAGTGTTCAAGTTGTATACATGCACTAAAGAACAGATTTGAAATATCATTGTAAATCCTTGCAAGACAAATCCCAGTAGTATTTACTGTTTTTAGGACTTAGACAAGCAGTGAGGTCACAATAGCATTAGAGAAAAAATGCAAGTAAAAGTAACTTTCAATTTGTTTTAAAGTTTTCTGACCCTGGCACTATATACTATAAAAGTAGAGTTGATAAGACCATAATCTAAATTTCTACCTTAACTTAATTGTTCAAGCCATGTAAACCCACACACATACACACACACACAAACACACACACATCACAGGTGAGAAAGAAGAGAGGGAGGAGAGAGAACCCTGAACTAGATCACAAAATATCTGAAGTCCAGTGAAGAAGTTAATATCAGTACCCATTGGTCTCTTCATCCCATGAAAGGAGGACTAGCTTCTTTTTCCAAACATAAGAACATATATGACTTTCTTTTATTAAAATTAATGGATATATATTCCTCAAAGTGTAAAAACTTATTTGTACTCCAACTAGAATGATTGTAATCTGTATATTAATTTTGAGACATTTTATAGTCAAAAGCATTTTTAAAAATCCAGAGAAAAATTCTGAGTCTTAGCTTTATACGAAGGGAGAAATAGATAACTGAATTACAATCTCTACTTCTCGCTGCTCATGCTAGCATACAGCTCACATGTACAACAAACATAGCATACAGCAAGAGCTATTAAATCAAGAACTATAATGATCAAAGCAACATAATCAAAGTGTGGTATTATTATACAGAAACAGAGTAGGTAAGGTTTCATGAAACGTCAGATGATAAGATAAAGTGTAAAGTGAAACAATTCTGAGCAGAGCATTGAAGTCTGTGTTGCATGGTTTGTTGATACAAAGCTTCACTTAACAAACTTGAAAAGGGGTAGATGGTGAAGTTCGCCCATTTGCTATATTTTACTGACTAACTTTGATATAGGTATTAAAGGGTGAGATAGAATCAAATAGCTGGAAAGATAAACAATACAATCTGCAAAAGAGATAGAACAGCCAAAACAGAAGAAATGCCGTGTTTGGGAAAGACAAAAAAATACCTTTGAGTGTTTACTCCCATACTAAATAGCTGAACATTAAGTCACTACAGTCAGCCAATACATCAACTTCATTCTTAGTAATCAAAGAAAATTCTATAATAATGTGATAAAACAGGATTCAATGACTCAAGTACAGGTTCAACTTAACCCTGCTGTTTGCAGTCTGCCTTGATTTTCAGTCCCAGAAAATGCACTTGTTAAATACTATACACTTGGTAATTACAGGTTTTACGTTTTATACAGGGATTGCATTTTCTGGATCCAAATGTCATTAGCATGTATGGTAAATTCCAAACACTTGCATAGAATACTGAAGAATAACACAGAGAGCGCTATAATTGCATGACATGTGCCAGGTAAATTAATCTTCCTTGAAATGAAAGTTAATTATGAATTAAAAGTTGCCAAACATTTAATTTTAAATAGATTCACTTTTTAATTTTCTCATGCTCAGTGTTGTAGGGCAGATTCTTTCCTATTTTGTTCACTATTGGCTACAAGTGGAAGCAAATCCATTTTCTTAAACACTTTGCAATTGTGAGTAACACATAAGCATCTGCTCTTCTTGAAGTATCAGTTAATTATGAGAAAAAATGTGAAGCTCCATATGTACTTCTTTTGGAACCATACAGTGCTATCAATCAAAATTTACTCATTGCATTGGTAAAGTAAGGCGCAACTTAAAGTTATATGTAGGCAAGAAGAATGTTCAGTTTTAGGAATCTGAGAGTCAAAAGTCACCATTAAGACCTTTTAAATTGTAGATATTGCAAATATTTAAAAAAATGACAAAGAAATGATTTTTAAACATTTGTCATTCGTATGCTTAAACATTTCATAACATCAATGATCCACATAAAAAGGAAATCTAGAGTCTGGTTATACTTCATTAAGTCCAATAGCTATGACACCAGCATCTTAATATAAATCATCCTCATATGAGTACCCAAGAAGATAATTAAGCACTTTTCAAAGAGATGAAAAAGGAAAACAAATAATAGACAGCATGGATTCCAGTCTTGGGATCATTAATGAGCTACACATCTTTTGTACTATTGAATCCCCTCTAATTGGTCTTGATTTTACAAGGAATATGCTCCTTTCTATTGATCTTTCCATCATGTAAAAGCCTTTTTTTTCCCACAGAGATTGACGGAGTTAAAAACTACCTGCAAAGTTAGCTGAATCCACTCCCTCATTTTACACAGTGGGAAATTGAAGGCTCTGAAGATGATAGAGAACAGTTCACAGCAGACCCCAGATGATTGAGAGCTAGTCTTCTGTGCTTTTCACTTTAACCCTTTCTTTCCATGTCTTCTTTTATAGACATTCACATCTTGGGTGTCCATCACCTAGAAGTCTGACATTCTTTACTCTATTAATATCTTAATCTTATATATTTTTAAAAATTAACTTAATCTAGCTTTATTAATTTGATTCAGGGCCTGTGCACATTAATCCAAACCTTTTACTCTGAGCTGTATACCCAGATCCCTTAATTTAGTCTGAAGAAACATTACTTCCTTTCTTTACTGCATTTTCTCAGACCTTGTTTGTAGTGACATTTCAATTGCATTTTAATAATGACTGTCTGAATATCTGAGTAAAACAATCCCATCTGTCAGCCTTACAGATCAGGTTATGGTAATGCGCACATTTAAGCCCAGTAGCCACAATGACAAAAACTTTTAATATCAGTAGCCACACTAGTTGCCTCAGAAATTGGGAGGTGCATGCTTTTAATCCCATTGGGGCAAGTTTTTAATCCCAGCCCGAAAGAGGAATATAAAATGGGGGGAGACAGCTCTCAGACACAGTCTCATTCTGAGATTCCTGGAGGAAGGTTCACCATATCAGCCATTTCATACAGAGGTTGAGGTAAGAGTTAGTGGCTGGGTGTTTTAATTTTGGATTTTTAGTTTGAACCCCAATTTCTCTCTCTCTGAATTTTTATTAATTGTGCTTCATTTGGCACTCAAATTTTTGTGTCATGAATTTATGAAAAAGCCATATACTTGAGGCTTTTTAGCCACCAGTCCAAGCCAGGGCTGGAATTGGAATTCATACAACCCAAACCTAGCCACCTGGGTTACAGAGAAAGTCTCATGCTCCCAGCTCCCATCCACCCCAGTTTACCTTCCATTTAAAGATGGAAAATACACAGAGAATCTGGATACTGTTTATGATTGTGTTGTCTATTAATTGTTTGACTGCTGAAGGAAGAGCAAAGACTTTTCATTATAAATGTTACTGGATTAATCCAATTTATATATTTTGAAAATGCCTTGACTTCAAAATATAATTCAAAAGATATATTACTTTGGAAAATAGGTTTTGCTTTTTTTCCCGCCACAGAAAATGACAGTCTGTGGATTCATTCTTGGTTAAGAAAAATAATGTTTGATCAAGAAAGGTTCCCTGAAAAATCTCCAGTGGGAAGAGATGACTTAGATTATCCAACATTTCAGAGTACATTTGTTGCAGTTTCTTCTGAGCTTTATAGTCCATGACAGCTTCAAGAATACTGGCTGAAATGATCCAGGCTCACAGAATACTCCAGTAAAAACTTGACTATAATCCTAATTTTTCTTTGGGTCCCCATAAGATTTTCAGTGCCCCCAATCTGCAGGAAGAAGCCTAGAAAACTATAACCACATCCCCCCACAAATGGATTATGATGTTCATTTTTGTTTAATGTGTTTGTTATAAGTTGTTATGGCAAATGGTCAGGAAAAAAGCTAAACAAAGGAAATTAGATTCAAGGTTCTTGTTTTGAAAAAAGAAAGGCTGGGTGGTGGTGGCACACACCTTTACTCCAAGCACTTGGGAGGTAGAAGTAGGCAGATCTCTATGAGTTCAAAGTCAGCCTGGTCTACAGAGAGAGTTCCAGGATAGGCTCCATAGCTACTGAGAAGCCCCGTCTCAGAAAACCAAAATAAATTGAAAAAAGAAGAAAGAAAGAAAGAAAGAAAAAAATGGAAAAGAATAAAAGGGGTATAAATGTGATAAGATAGAAAGATAGATAATTGAATGTACTCTGAAAAGAAAAAGGGAGAATATAAGAAAAAAGGTAGATTATTGAAACTACTTTTTAAGAGCAACTATTAGTTTTAAATGTTTTACATTGGTTTTACTTATATATACTGTATACAAATTTTGTATATTGATACAAATTTGAGATTAGTTTTGTTAAAACATACTGTACATACATTTCTAGTCTTGTTCAG
This sequence comes from Bramus lutescens, assembly GCA_001685075.1. Classification (NCBI taxonomy): domain Eukaryota; kingdom Metazoa; phylum Chordata; class Mammalia; order Rodentia; family Cricetidae; genus Bramus; species Bramus lutescens. The sequence goes on along the minus strand of LOEQ01002929.1, from coordinate 38,732 downwards.
GGTATTGTATATATACAGCTCATTCAACAATTTAATGCAAATTTCTAGTCCATGAAAATTATTATTACCAACTGTTTAGAATAATAAATATGTTAGTAGTTAATCACCCAGTAAATCAAACTTGTAGTCACATTAGGTATGTTTTCAAGGTCAAACAAAGATATAATTTAAATAGATAGGTCATCTTCAAACACTGCAGAGATCCACAGAATATGAAATTTAAGATGTTTTAATAACCTACGTTCTTTTTATTATGACAATGTGGCATGTCTGCTCCTGGCAGTACCAATCTACTTCATAGAAGATAATGGGCATTGAAGAAACTCTACATGGAGTTTCTTTTTTTGTGGCAAAAGTAAGCCACTGGGCCAAAAAACAAACAAACAAACAAACAAACAAAACAAAAACAACAAAAAAAACTCCTGCCTCAACTTCTGACAATTAGCTGAATTTGCTGTCCTAATTAGATAAGCAGGACACAAACTATCTTGCTTCACAGAAAAGTTTGTCTAATATGCAAGGCCTATAGGCCAAAGATGGATGACCCAACATTGTAGAGAACTTTGGGTGATTGTCCAGGCAGCCAAATGTTTCTGTCATAACTCACATTTTATGGATGTTGCTTGCTTCCATTACCTTCTTACTTAATTAATATTATTTCCTTCTTGGGTTTCTGGGGTATTGAAGGTTAGATATCTATAATTATAGTTTACCAGACACAGAAATCAAGTTACAATAGAAAGTAAATTAGGTATAAGACTTTGGACTCACCAAGATAGAATAGCTGTGTATTATTTTCTCTGAATTTGTCAAATGGAAATGAACTAGATGTTGTTAATGTATTATTTATTGCCTGTATATTGTATATAGTCATTGTACTTATTGTATATAGTTTTCTTATTTTAGTAATAGCCTTTTAAATTTTAGACAAAAAGGGGAAATGTAGTGGCATTTCAACTGTATTTTAATAAATAAAGACTGCCTAGAGATCCGAGAGTAAAACAGTCCCACTAGTCAGCCTTACAGACCAGATTATGATAACACACATCTTTAACCCCAATAACCACACTAGTTGCTATAAAAATCGAGTGGTGCATGCCTTTAATCCCAGTCCTAAAAAGGAATATAAAACTGGGGAAGACAACTCTCAGACATAGTCCCATTCTGAGATTCCTAGAGGCAGGATCACCATTTCAGACTGAGGGGAGGTACGAGCCAGTGGCTGACTATTTTTTTTTCAGATCTTCAGGTTAAACCCCAATCTCTCTCTCCAAGTTTTATTAATTATGCTTCACTTGCTTTATCAGATATGGAAATCATATTGTGTTACTTGAATTGCTAAATCACTACCTGAATAGCCCAGTTCTATATGAAATGGATATTATTTTGTCAATATTCTAAATGTTATTACAAAGTCAGCCTGTCAAAATAATTCATTGAAAATTGAGACAATTACCTCAGGTGAATATATACAATGATCTTACCTCGTTAGCTATTTACATCTGTAAAATAATGAAATAGTCTGGCCTTCCTTTAGAGTTCTCTTTTCTCTTACTCTTTCCCTCGGCAATAACTGTTCGTTCTTTGCTGCTGGCATCTTCTCTATTTAATGTCCCTATTTAGACTGGTATTGTCAACTTCTGTTTGCTTTCATTTATGAGTAATTTTCTCATTATTTTCATCATTTTCTCCTGAACTTTCAACATCACAAATTGCATTTTATTTGTAATTTACTCAGTATGATATTTGTTCTAAGATTTTCTTTTTTAAAACAGCCTTATATGATTAGGCTTTGAATTGTGTAGGTAGAGGTACCCGTCACACAGTGGACATACAAAGATGCCCGTTCCTTTACCATGCTGAGTAAGCATTGCTAATGTTTGGTCATAAGTTACACGGGCTTTTTTTCTATGAAGTGTTCAGAATTTCCAGATATTATAATACAATACCTGACTCATGCGCCCTTTATGATAGCATTATATTTAGTCTTTTTTGTGTGTTTCTTTCCTCTCTAGCCACACACACACACAAAAAAAATCTAAGTAGAGCAAAAGAGAAGGGGATTGTCTGTCATTTTTCCCGTGAAGATTATAACTAATCATACTCTCTTAGTACCTTGACTAGACCCCTTATTAGTTCTGGGAGGCTTATTCTCTAGCTATCTCACTAGGGTTGGTGTATTTGAATGGCTCTTTGATTGGCGTCTGTCCTTTAGTCATGGCTCTTCCATTTTCTTATCAATACATCCTTATCTCACATTCTGCATTAATAAACATAGCTTCAGAGTTATCCTTAATGTTGTCTGACAAAACAATAAGTCTGGTTTCTATGCAGTTCTAGCAAGTAAACTTAGCAAAATAAACCCTTTCATATGTAAGCCATTATGTATTTATATAAGGCTTAAAGTTCGAAGTCATTTGCATGTAAAGAGAGAGCTTCATCTTTGCAAAAGACGTTATGAAATTAATTGCAACATTGAAGAACTAAAATAAGATGTCAATATGTTATATAGCTAATTAGAGGTTTGGGCTACACACTTACCTTTGAATAAATTAGCCTTACAATAACCACATATTCAAATAATAATTAAAACATTCAACTTATCAGATTTTCTTAAAACATAGTCACATTGGTTTCACCATTCTAATATCAGCAATCCAGGAGTAGGGTTGGAGATTAATTGATCATAAAAATTATTTGAAGCAAATTCATTGAAGCAAAACAACATCAAATTTCCCTATGTTCTCCATGATATAGCAGATTAATATGCACCTCTACCCTACCCACTAGTTTAGGAGTAAGTTGGTGAAAGAATTCCTGAGAGAAAATTAAAAGTAGCATTCTAGAAAAGGCATATGCACTTCCTTATGTGATAAAAGAATTCTGTAATATAGAAGATCAAAACTTTTGTGGTTTAGTAAAATTTAACTTGATTTGGAGTAATGTGTTAGAGCTTGACTCTAATATGGGAAGTCTGACAAGATGAAGCTCTATTGATCTTTTTAATATTAGGTAGTAAACAGAAAGCAGTATGGAACCAAGAGTCCTTTGTACCGATTGGCAGAGAAAGAGTGTACATAATTTACATAAATAACATTGTTATCTGGAAAGGTTATACAGATGTTGGCTGGTTATAGTTGCTGTGGGTTACTTCATGGAGAGAGTAGCTAGGGATAAATTCATAAGTCAGCTGATATTTCTATTGCCTATGCCATGGAGTGGTGCCAAGTTATGTACTTGAATGTTTTAAGTGATTAACTTTCCATGAAAGAGGTTATTCAACAACTTATGAAGTCTTGCAATTATCATTGGCAAATTGAGATAATTTTACTTATTAAATGACATTAACTTTTGTCCATCTTTTTCTGGCTTTCAAAATAGTACATCTTGTTGAACAAAGTGAACTTGAATTAAGAAAATTGGAACTGATCATGTAGTTTCCAACTTTGATCATATGTGAGTTAATGAAACAGGACAAGCTTTAATTTGGCTGAGAAAGTGTAAGTCTTATATGAATACTTGAAGATAAAGGTTATATTACTATAAGCTATAGGACTTTTGTTACTAGAAAATTAAATAACCATGACCAGTTGTTAGGCCAGAAATGGTGAAACACAATTTATTTGAAGGTGAAAGCAAAATATGTAAATAAATAAATAAATAAATAACATAAGAAAAACCGAATCAGGTGAAATCAAAACAAATAAAACAAACAACAACAAACTGAAAATGACTTGAAATTATACTTTAGTTGAAAGACCACAAGTATATAGACCACTTATGAGGATAGAAGGAACCAGAACTTTTCTTCTTACCTAATATCACAGCTCACATTTTATAAGCTGACATGGATACCTACAATAATGTAGCAAGTTTCTAAGAAATTCAGTACAGAAGAATATTGCATTGGTTTGTAGCTTAAGAATCTCAGTGTCAAGTGGTTTGTGTGCCCCAGTTCTACATAAATGTAGTATAGGTATTACATAACAAAATCATCTAAGGATCTCTTTGTTGGACCCTAAGCCTGTTGCCAAATGAGGCATGACTTTGTTATAAGGTTGTATTATGTTGGAATTTTCTTATGCCTAGCTTTTCAATAAGCACTTAGGATCTCTACTACTAATGCCCTTTACCAGAGCACCCAGGATGAAAAACAGAACGAGTGAAATTCCAGTTTCACTTTCAAGGACCATGTTGCCTAGAAGGAAGCAAATGAGAATTAAATTCTTAGGACAAAGGACATTTTGAAGTTTCTAATAGATTATAAAACATGGGGAGAGTTGAAAGTATCCTGTTTCTTCAGCTGGGCATTCACTTACCCTCCAGCTCATTCTAATTTCATATTGGTGTGTTCTGAAGACCAAGTATGACTAAAGTTACAGTAGTTTGATCACTCATGTTAATCCCTGTACTGATTACAAAATGCCCAGAAAACATATCTTTTCCATAGAGTAAGTCTTGACAACCATGTTTTGAGTTACAAGGCAATTTCTGTGTCTCAGATTTGGAAGCCGACCTTAAACATGCCTCAATCACTCAATTGTGTATGAGCTGTCACGGAAATACAGATGTTTTCATTGAATGATAACCTGTTTACCTATCTGTATATGTTCAGACAGAGTAAGTATGAAGGTTCTCACATTTAGTTGCTCACAGACAGAGCACTGATAGTCCACAGTGGCACAGACCTGATGTTGTGGAATGAAAACTTACTGTACTTGCGAAAGTACCAACTATTGCCAGACTGCTTTGTTAACGATATTTTGGATCTGTCAGAAAAGCTACTGTAAACACATGATAATAGTCACTAAAGTAATTTTAAATATATAACTCTAACTGTAGAATATAATAAGGCAACATCTATTTTGAATCAAGCGCAATAGTTTCTTATTTCTTTCCACAGTGTTTGTGCCCCAGCTTTCTACAGTTTTCAGTCACTCACTCATTGTGTAAGATTTTCTCAATTCCACACTTTCTTGTTAAACAACTGACACCTATACGAATTTACTTTCTCAAAATGTATCACACGGTAGGACATTTATTAGAACAAATAATCCACTGCTGCCACGGCACATGCATGGTATGCTTTCCTAGATTACTACAGACTCTGCTCTCACACTATAAACAAGTTGACATGTCTCAATATTATATTTTTATAAAATACATATTGATTTTGTGTGAAATGTATGTATATTTGTAGGTGCATGTGTGCCATGGTGAGAATATGGAAGCCCAAGAAAACTTCTGGGAGTCAGTTTTCTGGGGGAATGGAGATCATGGCCTCAGACGTTGTGGCAAGTATTTTAATTATTCAGCCATCTTTACTCAGTATTTTTTTAAAAATCCATTTGGAGGGAGGATTCTGAATTATATATCCTTAATCTCTGTAGTTTTGGTGATTATGGATAGGTGTGCACACTTACAAGAGCCCATATTTTCTTATTCTGCTAATAATATTCCCAACAGTACTTTTGTACTTTTTTTTCTAAAATCAATGGGTTTCTTCTTAATTTAAATTAGAAACAATATTAAAGCCTTTTCAATCCCTCCATGTTTTTCATCCCTTTATGAACTGCTACATAGCCTCTGAAAATGCTTTTTATGGAGAGGATGCTCCTCAGAAAGCTTGAACATCAGCTTTGATGAGTCTGTTTGGTGATCCTCATCTAAATTAAGAAGCATCTGTTATATAATTTACCAGAGCTTGATCAAAAAATGATCCTTTTTCATAATATTCAGAAGTTTCTATTCCATCCAGTTCCTGCAGCCATTCAGTCCCAAATAAATTCACAGAGGCTTATAGTAATTATAAACTGTTTGAACTATTGCTCAGGCTTATTATACTAGCCAACTGTTATGGCTTAAAATCGTGTATACTTCTTGTCTATTTTTAGTCATATGATTTGGTACATTTTCTTCATGAGGCATTCTCATCTTGCTTCCTCTGCATCAGTTTGTGACTAACTCTCTGCCTTTCCTCTTCCCAGAAATATCCTAATCTGTTTGACCTGCCTATACTTCTTGCAGGCCAATCATCATTTTATTAAACCAATATGAGTGCCAAATCTTTGCACACAAGAGCATTATCTCACACCAATACATGAATGTTATGTAGGAAATAAAGAAAGAAAGAAAGAAAGAAAGAAAGAAAGAAAGAAAGAAAGAAA
>LOEQ01002929.1:6403-20884 GCA_001685075.1 Bramus lutescens | reverse complement strand
CATCCTATAGCCACACTGATGAATATATTGCATATCACCATAGAACCTTCATCTTGTGATGGATGGAGATAGAGACAAAGACCGACATTGGAGCACTGGACTGAGCTCCCAAGGTCCAAATGAGAAGCAGAAGGAAGGAGATCATGAGCAAGGACGTCATGTAATGACATATTTTATGAGAGATAAATAGAATGTAAGAAAATAAATATTACCCACCTCTATCCTTGACTAAGGAAAAAAGCTTCCCATCATTTTAAAATGGAAGTAACAATAACTGGAATCTGTTTATATTAGTTTTACATAGCTTATCTCTCAGATTTTTTGAATGTTAACAGCATTAAATCTCTAAACCTTAATTTTGGAAAATACATTTGAATAATTTGAGTGAATTTTGTGAGTCCATCCTGTGAATTTTACACTGAAAAATATTAAAGATAACAAAAACAATAGTTCAGCTATGGGAATAGTCTATTACTTTTTTATTGGACTTAAAGCTCACTGATATCACATGATATGGAACCCATACATGACACTACTGAAATGGTAAAGTACCTGAGACTGGATAGGTCCTTAGTCTAGGGAAAATTAGTACAATTCTGCCAGAGGAATATAGTTAAATAACTCCTAAAGACATTCTGCTATACCCACATATGAAAGTTTGGTTCTTATCAGAGAAGCTTCCATCTTTAGTAGATGGAATTAACACAGGCACATAATTGGACAATGTGCAGAGTAAAACAGGATATCTTTATCAAATGCATCCTCTCAAGACTGCGCAATCTATGTAAAAAAGGAGGTAAAAGGATTGTAAGAGCAAGAGGTGATGGATAGTTCCAAAGAAGCACTGTCTTCCAGACACAGCTGGAAGATGATGCATATATGAACTCAGAACAGAAAACCTGCAGAGGTTCAAGATACATGAAGTCCCAACAGAGAAAGATGTGTGGAGGGAATAGATGCAGGCTCCTATCTTTTAGCAAGAAGCTACATGCTATTGGTTTGCCTCCTAGCAAAGGGAAAATTCAGCTTTCTCCAATGAAATGTCACTGGATTTGTCGACCACACTTCAGGAAAGGCTCAGGTGTAGAAGTATTTGGCTAAGAAAAAAAATAGTTGCATTGTTTTCTTTTGGGCATGGGGTAAGATGTGCTTTTTGCTTCCTTCAGTTTGGGCTTTTAATTTTGGTCTTATAGGTGTTGCTTGTATATTTTGATTTTTTTGTGAAAGTGGACACAAAATTAGTTTAGGGGAGACAGGGAGGTGATGGGAGAAGTGGATTGGGAAAGAGTGATAGAAACATATTATATGAAAAATAAATAAAAAGAAAATTATAACATTCCAATAATCTATCCTAATAATATTCTCAACATATCTTGAATAACCAATATTTAAAGAGCAGAGAAAAGTAGCAACAGATGAAAATTTGTGCTGGTTTCTGTATAATCTCAACACTTCCCATTCTTGGAAATATCTGTAAAGTTGGATAAAACAGTGTTTTCACAACTGACTTTGTAATAAACTGTTTTTTTCAGAACATTAGGAGTTTCATTAATGTTAGGGAAAACATACAGATAAAATATAGAACTAATATAAAATTATATACTTTTCCTAGTAAAGGTTTAATTAATTTACAAATATCAATTCTACATTTAAAAGGAAATATGAATTGGTATTCTTTAAGTTATTTAAATCATCTACAATTCTATTTCAAACATGTTTCTTGTTGATATTAATGTGTACAACATAGAAAAATAAAAACAAAATTGGGGAAAGTACAGACATCCTCACTTCCTCATTTTCACTAATAGTACACATGTATTTTACTTGAGGGGACTTCGTGCATGAACGATGTGCTTAAGTAATTTCTAAACAATCTCTAATCCCTACAATTCCTCAGTTGCCGCCATTCCCTCTGAAATTCATTACCTCTTTGTCTTTAACTATTATTGTTGTACACATGCACACACAATTTAGTATTACTCATATATGTGTGTTTATGAATGACCACTTGGAATTGGATAGAATCTCAGGGAGCTAAGCACTGAAAAATATTGACTCTTCCTCTCTTAGTAGCCATTCATTATCTGTAGCCGTTCATTCAGAGCAGAGCATTATGATTTGAGATTTGAGATTTTCCTACATCCTCATGGAGATATCAACTGTAATTAAATTGTGTATGCCATATTTAGAAAATCATAGAGTTAAGATAACTTAAGTGTATCTTTTCTACATATTTTCTAAGCTACTTCCTTTCTTCAGTCATCGTTGTTCTTGGGAGTGTTTTAAATATTTTTATTTGTGATTCATACCTTATTTAACTTTGTATTTATGAAACTATAATTTTCCTTGACCATTCTCTGTGTTCATTTTGTTTATAATCTTAATTCCTTAGAAAATCATTGCTTCCTCTTTCTACCATATTTTTACCAAACCCAGATTCGAACACACACTGACATATACAAACCACACATACACACATACATACACACGGAGAGAGAGAGAGAGAGAGAGAGAGAGAGAGGGAGGGAGAAACATACACACAAGAATTCAGTTTTCAGGAATAAAACAGAGCTGAAAACATCAAGTATAGTTTAAGAAATTTATAAGGTATTTTTAATAAAAGAATATTTACTCACGTAAGAGTGATTCTATTTTAAATAAGCTTCTTATTCTGCAGGTTTTAGAAAAATCTAGGTTGTAGTGTTTCTTACATTATTGTTCCCGATAAGCAAGCATGAAGAAAATAATAAACCAATGAATAATAAGAAATATGTAAAGTCTGTTTGAAAGGTATAACAAAAAATCTATGAAAACAATAAGTGATTGATGATGCCTTGAAGATGCCTTCATAGCAGAAGTCCTTGAAGAGCAAACCTGACCCCTGGTTCTGAATCCATTGAATGGTGATAGCAAAGTGACAGATAGCTTATGACTTGATTGGTTGTATCTCCGTGAAACACAGAATTAAAGAAAGCATATGAGCCATGACATAGCAATAAGTCACAAAAGCCTGAGGCTGAGGTTTCAATATGTAAATCTGTAAACTCTTTAATGTCCAGATAATAAAACTGGGATTATGTACAAAGCAATCATTTGGAGTGGCTATTTTGAGACAGATGAAGGACACTAAAGTTTATTAGAATTGGAAGCATATGTTTTATGCTTTTCAATTGATTAGGATTCTTGGAGCTTCACTGTGCAGTAGATTTTTAATATTTTCTTGAATATTTCAATCATTGAAGATTTTTCTATGTAACTTTTCAACATTTAAAATCATAACATGAAAATAAAGAGACACTGATTTATTCCATCAATTCTTACCAAAAATCTAGAACTGAAAGGATAAAGCAGAATTGCCAGTTATAAAAAAACACAAACATTAATTGTCTGTAATGCATTTTAAATGTGCTAGTCTCTGTACCTTCCTCACTCTCAAAAGAGTGCTGAGACATGGACAAAACAAACCTGTCCTAAAAAGAAAGAGACAATTGACCATTCCTGTAATTGCATGAGTAAAAGATAATATCAGAAAATTATTATGTACATTTGCATATATTCTACATCTGACTGTCAGTTTAAAAATCAGAATCAGATATAGATGATGCAAATGCAATTGCATAGATAAATTTTTTTTTATTTGAAACAATTTCCTTTTATTATCTGCAGTTAAAGGTAACACTGTCTTTTCTGGTACTTTTCTTCCTCCCCTTCCTTCCTTCCTTCCTTCCTTCCTTCCTTCCTTCCTTCCTTGTTTCCTTCCTTCCTTCCCTCCCTCCCTCTTTCCTTCCTCCCTTCTTTCATTAATTCTCTCTCTCACTCTCTCTCTCTCTCTCTTCCTTTTCTTTATTTAACTTATAACGACTTGAAATGAAAAGAGCTAGGAATAAACTACCACTCTCGTAAAGAAAAGATATTCTAAAATAGAGTAAATTTATGTGGGTACAAATTTCAAATGAAGACATGCTATGCAATTTTACTAAATTATGTTAGCACTGAGTCCACCACAGGCACTGATCAAGAACAACAGACTCCAGAGCTTGGTACTTTGGAGAATACAGACGGTTAGTGTCATGCCTAGAATTGATTCTATACTCACTATATTGCTAGAAATATGCAAAAATACAAAAATACAGTCTAACAATTTCTAATAGTGAGAGTACTAGTAAGTTGTTCAACGAGCTTAAGAAAGTGTTTACTGAGCACTATGGGAAAAATCATCCCTTTTAATGAATTTTAGAAATGTATCAGTGTGTTAAAATTTTTGTTATTTAAATTAACACTCTTAGGCATGAGTATGTATGTGTGTATTCTTTTATGTATACATGTAGGTGAAAATAAGTTTTTGAATAATAAAAATAAAAATATAGGACTTGGTAGTCAATTCAACAGAGAGGTATACTTGCTGTGCAAAAATGAGAACCTGAATCTGAGGTCCTAGCACCCACATAAAACGTTAGACATTGTATCACATGTCTGTAACCTCAGAATTGTGGGTCAGAAAATGAAAGAAGCTGGCAGAAATTCTGGGATGGCCTTGAGTAGTTGGGCTTCAGTTTCACTGAGAGACTTTTCCCAAGGCAAAAAGACAGAAAATGATAAATGAAATCAGCAGACTATTCTTCTGGCTTCTGCATGTGCCCTCACATTGTGTGTAAACACATGAATACATTATACAACTCTTTTATCTGCAAAGAAATAAAAACAATATCGTAAAACCTCTCAGTTGGCCTATATTTTTATAGTGAGGATGAACATTTGAGATAGGGTGATCTTCTGAGATGGGAGTTCTGCTGTATAGCAGATACTAATAATGACAGAGAATTGGACAACAATTTCTAGACAGCAGGGACTTATCTGTAATAAAACACTTAGATTTACACTCCAGGACCATGGCTGTTATAAATTTGAAAGGTTAACTGATACCAATGAACATTTTAATATCCCAAAATGTGTGTTGGTCATACTGTGAAACCTAATATACTTTAATTCAGGATTTCCTGGAACTCAATGTTAGTTCAGGATGTCACTGAATCAACTGTAGTCTTCTGACCATCTCCTCATGAGTGTTAGAGTTACATATATATACTACTACATTTAGCTACAATACCATTCTTTTTTATGTTAATTTTCAGTTGGTTTAGCATTTTCTTATGATAAGAATAAGAGTGCATTTTGCATGCTGGAATCCATCTTAACATTTTTTAAATTATGAAATATTTAAATTATGAAGTAATGTTTTCTGCTCAGTAAACAACTACATATGAAACAACAAAATCTTTTTAAATATCAGAAAATAAATATCACATCATGTGGATGCCAGTTTTAAAACTTAAAAATACGAATAACCAGAGGGTCTGAAGCTAGTAAGGGGCAAATGGGACAAGGGATTTTCAAGGAATGGGAAATGGAGTGTGGGATTATAGTGTGATATAGTTCAATCTAGAGTAAGATGACTAAATAGGAAAGAGTATATGGAGAAGATAAATTATGGGTATAAACAGCTAACACGAATGGACTTTTAAAATTATATTGCAACCTACTACTGTAGAAGCTTTCTAAAATGCATGCACATATGAAAAATTTTAATGGTGTTACCATATAATAGGTAAAACAATGCTGCAAATAGATCTCATATTCTCATAAATACAACCTCCATTAGGGTTTCTATTCCTTTGAAGAGATACCATGACTATGTCAACTCTTATAAAGGGAAACACTTAATTGTAATGGCTCACTTAAGAATCATATGTTTAGTCTATTATCATCATGGCAGGAAGCAAGGGAGTATGCAGGCATATGTGGTTCTGGAGAAGTAGCTGAGAGTTCTCACATCTTGATTCACAGGCAACAGTAAGTGGTCTAGGAGACTGGGCATGGCTTGAGCAAGCATGAGACCTCAAAGTCCATCCCGACAGTGATACAATTCCACAAACAAGACCACACCAATTCCAACAAGATCACAATTCCTAATAGTATCACTCCATTTGGGGGCCATTTTCTTTCAACCCAAATGAGTTAAATCTTGTTGAGTAACTAGCCAAAAGTGCTCCCATGGTCCCTCCAAAGTGTCACGGATTATTGCAAAGTTATTATTAGCTTTCTAGAGTTGCTAAAAGTAAGAAATAGTGGCTCTCACAGCACATCTCTGCCAGACAAAATGTCTGATAAAATAATTTCTTAAATAAACATCAGTTTATTGCATTTGCAAATAGAAATCAAATTGAAGTTTCTTGACAATAAAAAATGCAGGATTGTCTTTTTGGAAATAAAGAGATGATAATATATTTGAACATTAAAAATATTTTGGAGAAAAATGTCAGTAAAATAAGGGAATTTGAACTATAATCTCAAAGAACAGATTTTCACAAAATGGCATGTAACAATAAGTAATTCTCCAATAGCTGCTTGTAAAAAATGTTGTTTAATGTTTAAAAATGAGAAAAGTAGAGTTTATCATGAATAAACAAGTGAATAAATTGACTGATCTTGTGCTAGAGGATTTACATTTATAACTTCTATGTTTACTTGATGTTTTTCACTGCATAATTAGGAAATCATCAAATTCTGTTTTCATCATGAACATATATGAAAAAGAAGTTTTCTTAAAAAAGAAAAAATAGGTTATGCAACAGCAAAGTACAGAGGTTGCTAAGAGAGTGAACATACAAAGTTAAATGTGAAGGTAGCTATTTTTCATCCTTGGTTTAAAATGCCAAGTCTTGCTGGTAAATAAGCTAATTTCAAAAAGACTGGTGACCATAAATGATAGCCAGTGTATATGGTTTCCACAACTATTTCTGCGTCCTTGTGAAACCAACAACCAAAGACTATGGGACATGTGAATATTTTCATAAGTTTTCAAAATTCCATTGCAAAATATTTTTAATTACTCTCGTTTAAGTTAAATCAAAAGAAATGCTTTAAAAACAAAGACAAATTATGACAAAGCTTTGGGCTGAGGCAGAAGAATCATAGAGAGGGGAATCTGTTGCTATAATTTCTATGGGAAGAAGGATTTATGCTATTAGGGACGAGGAAAAAAAGACAGAATCCCAAAGCTAACATCTGACATAAAAAGTAGGATTATATAATATAAACAAATAAATAATGTGGTGCAGCAAAATAAAAAGTAACTTTATTTTAAAAAGTAATGCATTGCTAATTTTCCTTAGTTTATCAAAGGTGGAGTAAGAAGAAGAAAGAGAAAAAGGGAGAGAGATGAGAGAGAGTTAAACTTACTAAAATGAGAAAGTAATGTACTAGTATGACTGCAGGATGGTTTGGAAAATAAATATGCTTGTTGCCAATCTAATATTTCTGAGTTTATCTCTAGGACCAACATAATGGAAGAAGGGAACCCATTCCAGAAAACTATCTTATGACCTGAGCACTTGTACCAGGACATACCTCACACCTGGGACACATAAAATAAAGCAATGATGAAACTTTAAAAATACTTCCATTATTGCAGATTTAAGGAAACAAAATGTCTGTGAAGTCTGTGGAGAACATGCTATGGGAACTCCTTCAGCCAACAGCCTTTAGGATACCAGCCCACTTGGTCATTGTCTCTTGTACTATAAATATAAATGTAAAGCTTCTTCCTCCCTCAATTTCTCTCCCCTCTCTCTCAGCTGCTGGATTTGATTCCTGTTCCCCACTTGTGCAGAGGACTATGATCTGTAAGTCTACCCCAAAATATAGCAACCTTTATTAACTACAATTATGAGCTAGTGTAGAACAACTTTGTTTTTTGTTTGTTTGTTTGTTTTTTTCAGCATCTGGTGCCCTCATGAACCCCAACTCTACGCCTACCGGGACCTGCCCAAAAAGTCCGTGGCACAGATGGTCTCACACTCCATCCTCCTGGCTTGATTTCATCTTCTAAGCAGTTTTTTTTTCCAAAACACAACTGCAGCGGTGCTACCCCTTGGGTGGTGGCTTGGCAATTTCCTGGCCTCACGTCCATTATCCCCCCACCACTTCCCCTGCAACATACAACTTGTTCAGCTTCCAGTTTTTCTTCCCAGCTTACAAGCTCTGGGTTTCTTTATATTCTGGCCACCAAAACTCTCTCCATGAATGGAATCCATTTAATAGTTCTTAATTTGTCAATAAAAGCATATTTGTCAATATTAAAGCAGGCACCGATGTGGAACTGTGCAGGACTTTTCATGCCGCTAGTTGCATCTCTCCACTACATGACCACAACCACACTTGCTGGCCAATATTTATTATTACATCTACAGCAAATCACTGTAATCTCCTAAAGAAGGTAAAATCATTTGATTAATAAATAAATCCATAAATGTGAAAGTTATATAATTACAGACAGTATCATCATCTAAGAATTTAATAATCTTTTGCTTATACTATGGATGGTGTTCTGCAAGACTAATGTAGTTTTTCCTGATATATCCATTTATTTGATATTGGGAATTAGTTTTGTTTTTCATATTATATCCTTAAGAAAATGGTTTGATAACAGAGCCAAGAATTAGGCACTTTTAGAAATGATACAGTGTTTATAGACTAATAATGAACAGCTAGTTGGCAGGATTATTACCATCAAAAATCAAAAGGTAGTTAAAATTTTACCATTGAAAAGGACAATATTAATTTGAATGGCAAAATTCAATCCATGTCAAAGGGTCTGAGAAATTAACAAAAGTAATTCATACTGTTGAATTTGACAATTAAAATCTGTTAAAAAGTTATGAAAAGTTAGTTTGTACAGTATCTCTGCAAGAGGTTAATTTGCATGTGGTTCAAATAATATCCAAGGATGACAAGTCATCCTTAATGGAAAAATTTTATACCTTGGAGTCATATGTAAAGAATGAGGACCAGAGTTTATGCACATCAATGAAATAATTAGAAATGCTCACAGGTCAAAAGATTTGGGCTTTACAAAAAACAGTGGTAAAAAGACTTGAAATGATTGAGGAATTTTTCAGAATTGATAAGCAGGGAGAAAAGGTACAAGGCCAGGATTTAGCATCACGAGTACCTGTCAGAATCACAGATGACTTACCAAGCGCTTTAGCTACTTGCTCCATAATCACCTCTGGCATTCCACCAAGTACTAAAGGATGCAAAGAATGTAGAGGGAAATCGATAGTTATGAACTAAATGAAATTAAGCAAGCAGTAGTATTTTATGCCTTACATTTACCATTTTTAGGGAGATAGTAAAGACATGAGCTTCCAGCAATATGGCTACCCCACATGATTGGCTTTAATTAGTTTGAGCATCCTGTAAGATGGGACAAAACTACTGTGGAAATGTTATTTACAAAAAAAAGAAACAAAAAATTCAAAGAACAGGGAAGAACAAAAGGATTTGAGGTTTCCCAAGATCAAATCCTTGGCAAGGGCACTTATGCTGACCCACAGGAACAAACTCTTTACAATGAACACATCTTGCCCCTATGCCACACAATAGCCTTAAATGCATGTTACACTATTCAAGAACTGGAAATAGAATTGAATCATATACTAGGGTTAAATAAGATGAGAGAACACTTAATTGACTTTTTACAAAGATTAACAAAGGATGTGCAAATAGGAGTAACAGACCCAGAAGCTAGATAGGTACTTATTGAAGCTCTGACTTTTGAAAAGCCAGCTTAGAATGCAAAAAGATACCAGGGGGCGTTAAAGGTTAGATCAGCACCAATTGATAAATGCATCCTGCATACAATGAACATAGAGATATTTGATTATAATACTGAGGCATGTTGCAAAGAGAAAAATTCAGAGTTTCTGTCTCATATCAGGAGCCATCTGGTATGGGACAGAGAAAAGAAAGAAATTAGGAGAAACTTTTCTTCTCTCCATACTTATTTTTGTCTCTATTGTACCTTTCATTGAATATATGTGTATATGAATAATGTTTAAGTTTTCCACAATAAACAATACAATTTCCTTCAGTAATCTTTAAAGATTTCAGGAATAAGATGGGGCCCCACCACAATGATTCCACCTGGTTAATACAATGCCATGATGCTGATAGCACTACTTTAAGATCCTTTTTGGATATCGGTTGCTCAAGATTCTCCCGTTTGGTTAGCTGAAATGTTGTATCTTCTTATAACATTCTGGTCAGAACTTCAAATAAGAATTTCAGGAAATCCCTATAAATGACTCAGAGACTATTTGCAAGTTTACCAGACAGTAATCTTGAAACTTAATAATTATTTTAGTTTTACAGGATCGCATAGAAAGAACATCACCCCCATGACATATGGAAGTAATTCTAGAAGACAATATCTCTTCTTCCAATAAAGTTTGTCTCCAGGTTTAGGAACATCAATTAGGGGTTGATTACATCTGGTATCTGGTATAGGGTTGGGACTTGGAGCAGAAATTATGTAGTCTCAGGGATCTCCTTTGGAAATATAAAGGAAATTGAATTGGATAATGGGTAGATTAGTGTGAGTTTACTCACAATAATAATAATGAGCAATAAAATGAATACTTGTGAGTTATTGTTTATAGACAATTTACATTGGTATAAATTCTTGTATATTGATACAAATTTAAATTATATTTATCATATTGAATATGCTCCTATTTCTGTTTACATTTGTACACCTATGCAAAGTTTTTTCATCATATTGTAAGCATGCATGTTTCTACCTCTGCTTAAGACATTCTGAATAGAGATAAAATTTTTGGATATATTTATTACATTGTTATATACATTTCTATCTCTGATCAAGATACTTACACATTCTTTACATTTTGAGATTATTGTCCTTATTTGTTGCACAATTGTTTAAAGATTGTTTAATATTCTATTATAAGTCCTTACTCTTTAAGCTATATAGGCATTAAGAATTATAGGTCAATAGTCATGCCTGTTTGTTTCACTTATTGTTACACTAATCTGGTTCTTTAGATACATAGAGATTGTATTTTGCATAATTAGGTAATCTTCAATCACTTGAAAGAATTACAGAATATGACATTTAAATAATTTAGTGTTTTGTTGATGTAAGACACAATTGCTCCTTGTAGCATGCATCTATTCCTGAAAGATTGTTAAGCACCGAAGACACTCCACTTGGATATTGTTTTCTTCTTGGCAAAACTGGTCTTTGGGCAAAGAATTGCCAATGACTTGACCACTGACAAATTACATGGCATCCATACTTGACAAGCAGGATACAGAATTCAATTCCTGTTCCCTGTTCATGCAGAGGATTTTGATCTGTGAGTCTACTCCTAAATAAAAATACCATTATTATACTCAATTCTAAGTTAGTGTGGGACTACATTATAGCATCCATCAACAAGAACACTTTGGACTTTCTGGTCAATAGGAATGTGAGAAGCAAATTTTATCTTCTCATATTTTATCTAATATCATGTATAACTAAACAAATGAATTAAAACACTGAAGATTTTTGCAACTTGTTTCTACTCACAGATCCCTACATGGCCTTTATGAAAATATTAGAAATTATATACTATGAAAATGACAACTTCAAGTCAGTGTCACATATTTATTCCGTCCTCAGATATTTGTCTAGTACTTCCATGAGAGAACAAGGCAACAGCTAGTAATAAAGACAATAATGCTAAAATGACTGCAGTGTTCTGTATGTGATATGGAGATTAATTTTCAGGTACACTGAAAGTATAAAACTGTAGTTGGAAACAGTGATTAGTAAGAATGAATTTTTTCCCTTAAATTGTCAATGAGTTCATTTTATATATTTTCTGTACTTTGTCAGATTGAAGAGTTTGGCAAAATAGTGATGGCAGAATAAAACTAGATTTGGGCAAATTTCACAATATTTTCCTAAAGTTCACGTCTAAATCAAAAGCGTGTATAATAATGAAATATGAGCCACAATTAGCCTATGTAGTAATAACAAAAAGGGCATCTTATTACAGAATAAGAGAAAACAGAAGATAAAGAGCATTTTGTGGTCCCATGCCATAAAAATTACTAAAGATATCACAGAAATTACATCATCGAATGAAGACTTAGTTGACATAGATTTTTTTAATGGTGTCAGTAACCACTTATAAGGCTATGCAGTTTATTGAAAAGTTGCATTTGTTGGTCCCATTTGCACAAATGAACAAAACATGTTATATAAATATGCCCCGTGTGGACACCACAGAACTCCAGTATTTTTGTACATATACATTGGAATTTGAGAATCTACTTACTCCATGTTTCCTTTTTTCCTTGATAGTTCCTCTGTCTCTTAAGATATAAGCATTTATCTAGCCAAGAAAAATAAGCATGTTTGTTTTCTCAGATTTTCTTTTCACCTTGCAGTGCACACAAGTGTACACTTTACATATTTGCTTAATATTTTAGAATCTCTTATGTATTAACTAGAAGAAGTTGCAGTTTCATGAGACAATGTGAGGCATAGAGAAGTAATATATTTCCATAGGCTTGTAACCCACATTGTCTTTCACTGATGGTGCAAACATGGGAGCCTAGATAACTAATTTGTTGAGTTAATGTTGCCCTCAGTGTCATAAATACATACCCATCTAGGCAGTTTTAAAGATAAATTTGCTGGTACCTGTAAATTTCTGCCTTTCTATTGAATGTGAATAACTGTTATCATAATTTGTACCACATGATTTCTTTGTGTACCAATTTACAAATTTTACATGTAAATATAAATCAAATATCATCCACAAAATCCTTCCAACGTGGTCCACGATTATCTACTCTTTCTATAGAATCTATTGCACTCTAACCATGATAGATGGCTGTCATTAGGTGAGAGCTTTTTGGTCTGAAATTAACTTCTCCAGTCTTGGTACAACTCTCTTCCTTTAAAATATTGCTAAAATGTCACCCCAAAGCTCAATTTTAAATCACAATATATAATCACAAATTGTCCCTTTTTCTTTTTAGCAAATATAAAATAATCTCTTAACTCTGAGTAAGGAAATGAATAAATGGCAACACCATGTTTTTATTGCCAATTCCTTCTAATCAGTGAAATTGACTTTCCTGTGAAAAGAAAGGAATAAATACATAAGATGTGAAGCTTAGTCCAGTAGTTCAATAAGAAAATTAATTACCTTAAGGGTGTAGATGTCATGACTTAAACTGCTAATTTTGTTTGGGCTGACCTTAGGACATAAATAAATGTTGGCATGGCCAAGCATAGATTCACTCAGTCACAATATATAATTTTATTTATTGATTCAAAACTTTTATTTGTGAAAAGAATTATCTTAGGACCAACCCCAAATTCTATTATGTGGTTTTGTGTTCACAATAGCGTTTATGAGTCCATTGTTAAATCATGATATTCTAACTATGTAAGACTTATTACAGTTTGATTGCTACAAAAGCACCATGAGATTTGAATTCAGACAGACCAGGCTGCTCTCATCTATAATTTATTTGTCAAAATTCAGGGGGAAAAGAAGAGAAAAGATGTCCTATTTATATGTACTATAAATTGAACAGATAGCATCACTTAATTTTAATTTGCCAGAGATCAATTTTTAATCTAGCAATTAAATCATAATCCTTTTCCACCTTCTTTTGCTACCTACCATGATGTTCATACTTATTGTAGATCTGCTAACACTGATTGGAGGCAAATTTGCAGGTCTGAGACCAAATACTGCAACCTTCCAGGCAAATCCTATCCAGTCACCTTCTTCTGAGCTGAGAACTTTCTCAACTATAAAAAGCCTGGATGTTGGAGAGTCACATAAACTGCTATAACCAATTACAGATTCCTGAAACAGACACACTCACAAACCACTTTGCCCCTAACTTCATCAGAACTATGTGTTATCATCACATCTATCTTACTCCAGAGAAACAATTTAATCTCTCATCTCAGCACTTTAGCACCTTAGCCATAAAATTATGACTATGAATCTTTCAATTTGTATGAGCTCTAGCTGAAGTATGCTTTCACAGAGATGCTATTTCTAGTGGCATACATGAATTGCTATTAGGTGACAAGAGTGCATTGCTTTGAATGGTTGTATCCATCCAGAATTCAAATTGGAATTTATGACCATATAGTGATATTTGGGACAATGGACTCTTGGAAAGCGTTGTGAGGCAGTCCCTGTTTATATGAACAGGAAGGATAACCTTACCAAAGAGACTTTGGACCATTAGAATACAGTGCCTCTGTGGTCATAGCAACAAGGAGAGACATAGCCTCAGCAGATAGCAATTCTAGGAGTGCAAATCCCAGTCTTTGAGCTCCATTTTTATGAATTTATATTTTTTACCCATTTAAGGGTTTTTTCTTATGGTACCAATAAAAAAATAAAACAAAACACACAGTCATTTCACCATCTATTGTATTTGCTAATGACTGACATCATACTTTATGGCTCAGGATACCTTAACTAGATATGACTTATTTGTGCTCTATTGTTGCAATAGGAGTGGCGGGCCACTTCCTTACCACCCGGCTAGCTTTACCCGAAATAATTACACGGAAACTGTATTCATTTAAACACT
>LOEQ01002928.1:206470-232174 GCA_001685075.1 Bramus lutescens | reverse complement strand
AAGAAAGAAAGAAAGAAAGAAAGAAAGAAAGAAAGAAAGAGGGAGGGAGAGAGGGAGGGATCATCTTCACCTAACACCTTATACAGAATTTAACACAAAACAGAGAAAAGGTCTAAATGCAAGAGCTAAAACTATAAAGCCTTTAGAGGAAAGTACACAGCACAAGCAGTTTGGTGACATGGGCAGCAGCACAGCTCTCTGAATGACACAAATATATGTACAGATTACAAAATAAAAAGGTATAGAAAACTGAGTAGTTTTATCAACTTGACATAAGCCAGAGTCATTTGGGAAGAGGACACCTCATCTAGGAAATGCCCCTACCATCTTGGCTGGTGGATAATAAGTCCATGGTACATCTACTTGATTGATGACTGATGTGGGAGGTCACAGGTCACTCTAAGCAGGGTTGTGATGTGGGAAGTCCTTCTGTACATGTGTTGCTTTTAGTAGTTAATGAATAAAGACTATTTTGGCCTGTGATAGGGCAGAACAAAGCTGGGTGGGAAAACTAAACCGAATGCTGGCAGAAAGAAGGCAGAGTCAGTGAGAAGCCATATAGCCCCACCAGAGACAGATGCTGGATGGAACCTTGCCAGTAAACCACAACCACATGGTGATACACAGATTAATGGAGATGGGTTAGTTTAGAATATAAGAACTAGCTAAAAGTATGCTTAAGCTATTGGTCAAACAGTATTACAAATAATATAGTTTCTGTGAATTGTTTCAAGGTTAAACAGCCAGGAGCGAATGGTCGGCCTCCCCCAACAGAGCTACCCCGGGGCAGAGACTCCCAGCTAAATCTTTAAGGGAGCTGCTCTTTCTCTGAACCTCTTCAGCCATTACATTTTATTTGAAATACAAATGACTCAAAGCATTCACTACAATATTCTGGGTTCCATTCCTAGATTTATAACATTCTTTGGCAAACTGGACAAGAAGTTTAGCTCCCCTTTCATAATCTCTCATTTTTAACCTCATTAAAAATAACCTCTTTAACTCCTGTACAAGTGCTCCAAGGAGTCACATGGAACCTCTGCTCTTTCCTAAGACCTAAGTAATATTGAAATATCATTGACAAAGAATAAACTCCAGATCTAATAGTCACTAGAAGAAGATACTTCCCAGTCTCAACCTCACACAGAACTCCTCTCTTGCTCAGTATACTAAGACCATTCAAATGTAGGGAGGTTCTAATTGGCCAGTGACAGTTTAGACACCTCAAGGCATACTACCTTCAAAAGGACCTCTTACACACCCTTTCTCCCTCCTTCTGCTGGTACAGTCTATACAGACAGTCGTTGTCACAGAGATGTCTTAGAAACTTGATACAAGGGTATTTTCTTCTTACAAAAAAGTAGAAATCTTTTCAAATACAGACTAAACACTGCAATTAGAACAAGGAAAACAAACAAAATGCCCAGACTTGGATTTCTATGACATCTACAAACTCTAAAATCCCATTCATTTAATATTCCCATTCCAAAATGAATGAAACATAGCATAATTAAAACAAGGCAAGCTCTAAGATGTTCTTAAGTTTCCATATTACTCCAGTCAGGCTAATAAAGGAAAGATGTTTGCTTTTTTTTTTATTAAAGACTACATCCCAAAGTCACTAATCTAACTTTAAAACAATGAGCTATGGCTGAATAAAATTTCATTCTTAAAAAATAGAATCATGATGTATGGAGAAAATGATTGAAATTAGAAGTTATTGTGTTAAATAAAGTACATAGGACTCAGAAAGACAAATGCTCTTTCCTTTTATATGTGGATCCTAAATTTTTAATTTTAATATTTGTGTGGTGGGGAGTGGGTATTGGTCATGAAACTAGAAAGGGACCATCAGAGCAGGTGAAAGAAGTCCTAAAAAATGATTATAGATAGTTTTTTAAAAACAGAATACAGATAACATGAAAACATAAGGGGAGTATTTGGGGGGAAAGAGGAATGGAGAGGAGGGACCAACAGGAAGGAAGCAAAGAGCAGAGGGAACTGAAAAAGGAGGATCAACAAAAACCAAGGACTTATTAAATACCATAGTGAAACCCATTATTTGAGGTTGCCAACACCCTTGTCTGAGAAAAAAATCACATTCTGCTTCATTGAAGAGCATACTGACCCTTGCCAGACTGAGAACAGAAGAACAGAGTCTATACAATGGGCTTCCCACCTCAGGGAGAGGGAATGTGTTGTTTCTTAAGACCTAAGCCTGGTTTTGTTCCCACGTAATGATCTATCTGTACTTCTTTGTCTTCATTATCCCAGGAAATGTATTAAGTAGCCCTTCTGTCCCTTGTAAGCATGATTTAATGACTGCATAGTGTTTTTGCATGTAGCTGCTCCTTAACAAAACTCAGAGCAAGAAGCAATCTGGAGCCAAAGAACGTGATCACAAAGTCTTATGTTCCCGCCCTCTGGATCATTAAAATGTTGTCCCATGCACTTCTGTCACGGGTCTCCCCTGCTGAAAGCTTACATGTCAGACTCTGTCTTGTTTCATGAACTGAGATCGCTATGCTTGGAAATTTTGTATGCTGATTTTTAAGAAAATAAATAAAGAAGCTACAGTACAAGGTCTTTCTAATATTTTAGTTGACTATGTTCAATTTTTATTTGTAAAAGAAATTTCCATATCTAAATGTAGTTTCTGTTCATAAAAGCAGCTCCCTTTTAGGGGACTAACCTTATAACTAAGAAAGTAGTAACTTAAATGCTAGCAAAAAGTCTCACCTTTGAGAATTTTTATCTTAACTGAAATTTTACATATGGTTTTCTTTGTCTCTGTAAATAAGCTTTGTTTCTTTAAAATATAAGACTGTCTTCCTTGTCTTACCAAAGAATCATGAGGGGGCATTAAAATGAGAAATTAAAAGATTAGTAGTCTATAGAGAAAAATCAGAATCTAGTAAAGAAGGTGTTTAAATCATAGTTACATGTATGTATTTTTGTCTCTATCTTTATGTGTATGTCTTTGTATGTATATATGTGCATGAGCTATGTCTTTGTGTGAATGTGTGAGTGTGTGTGTTCTGTCTACCTGGTACCTAGCTGACAATCAGAGTCCATGGATGTGGATCCATTCACCCTGACCAAAAGTCAGAGAGTTCAGGTCTATTCTTGCTCCTTCAAGGTAATAACAGGAGGTTTGACCCAGGGTGTGGCTGCTTAGGAGGCTTGGCCTAAGGTGTGGTTGCTGCATGTCTTGCCTAAACAACAGAATACTTAACTCAGGATATAGTTTCTTGATGTTTCAGATATTGAAGAGGTAATTATTTTGTTTATTCCTTGTTTGTATCATGATAAAGAAGTCTTGCCTTCTTACCCCCCTTTGGATTGGGATATATAAAGCATATGGAGAATAAACATGGATGAATTCAGTATTCATTGGGTTGCTCTCCTGACTCTACTCTGTGTTTCTCTCTATTTCTTTTGTATCTCTGCTTTTTCTGCCTAACATTTCTAAGCCACATGTCCCTACCCTGGAGCCTACAAACCTACTGAGGCTGGATCTCAACAGCTGACCCAAGATTAAAGTGACATGGAACAGAAAGACACAAAATACAAATAGCTTCATGTTCCTTCCTTGAAAGTATTAATCCCAATTTTCTCAGAAGATTTTGTGTCTGACTTTAGAGCAATATAAAAAACTGTGATCCACTTATCCCTTCCCCCTTGGTGCTGAGACTCTATTTACCTCTACTTATCAGTGTTTACAAGGACCTGTTTTTCTCTTACTGCGGTATCTTACTGCTGAGGTAGATAAATGACACGGTGATTGGATGAGAGCTGCAATAGTTAGAATACGTTTTATACATGGAGCCTCTATCTCCCTTTAAGCCATGCTTTTAACTTGAAAATATCAGCAACAGTGCTTACTAAGCAAAAAAAAATACTTCCTAGAACCACAACATTAATTATGAGTTTGCTTCTTAGCAGATTACTATACTCCTATCAAGGAATCATTAAACTCTTCACTTGAGAACAACTTTGAGTTGTCTTAGTAGCAATGTGGTAAAAGATGTATGCAACAAATAAAAAACTCCTCTAACCCATCCAAGAACATGTGCAGCTATGTGCATATGCATGAATGCAAGCAGAAGATCGTGCATTCAGCAGTTTCTTCCCATAGAGAATATTACTTGTAGCAAAATTGTAAGGTAGAGAAAACAAACTAAATCATCAAATAGCATACTTTAAAACACTAAAACAAAAAAATGCACTGAACTTACTACTTTATTTTGCTACCAAAAAGTTGATTTTGGAATGCCTAGCAAAGACAGAAAACAGACAGAGAGGGAAACAGAAAAGGAAGAGTGAGAGGGGAAATTGTCAGATTAAATAATCATGAAGCCCAAATCTTCCATTTTATTTGCTCAACAGAAATTTATTTTTTATTCACTGAACTAAACTGCTTGTCACTGAAGATAAAAAGTCAGCAACAACGGTGAGAATAGGTACTGTCTCTGACTATTTTACTGGCTTTTAGGACTGTACTCCTCACACTGGGTTGCCTTGCCCAGCGTTAATACAAGGCAAGGTTCTTAGTCTTATTATAACTTGACATACCATGTTTTGTCAATATTCATGGGAGGCCTGCCCTTTTCTGAGTAGAAAAGGAGGAGTGAATGGGGCAGTGGGGTGGAGAGGAGAGGAAAGGGTAGGGGAAATTGCAGTTGGGATGTAAGATAAATAAATTTTAAAAATCAGTTTAGCACATAGTCCCAATTTACTAGGCTCCAACTTTTTTTTATTTCATAATAGCACAAGAGCAGTTGATGGAAACGTTATCAGGTTAGCTTTTTAAAATACAAAACTCATGAATCTAGACAGAAGCAGGACCCTCAGTTTCACATCATCTACATAACCCTGATGCTCAATAGGCTATCAGTATTTAATGCATTTTCAGTTTTCTATGTATTTTTCAGAATGCAACTCCTTCATAAGCCAAGGAACGTCTGTATACAAACAATACATTCAAAGAAATATGAAAAGAGCTGGAATGCAAATGTAAACAAAGAATTATTTATTCTGCCTATAATTAACATTAGAAGGGGAAGTGGAAAAGTGAAAACATAGGGGAGGTAAATGACATATTAACTAGACCTCAAAGAGCTAGCGAATCATTCTCTATGGTAGAGGGGATCTCAGTATAAAATTGTATCAGCTAATGAAGAGATACAGACATAAATGTGATTCCTGGAAAGAAATCCCAACCATCTCAACCACTTTCCTAACACTCTCTGAACTGATGGCTCAGATTTATTCACTGTGTTTTAATCCACCAAGTTGCCAACAGAGATGCCACAACCTTCTGGAAATTAACTCCTTTGAAGATGCTGTGAGACCAAGTGGAAGCCTAAATCCATACAAGCTAGGAGATCAGAAGGTCTCGAGCCCTTTGGAACAGAAGCATACAGAATTGGTTATTTCACAACAATTACCAATAAAGATGGACATCAAGAGAGACAACAAAACCCTTGTATCATCACTCGGCAAGCTGGCAATCTCTAAGAATGATGTTTGGTAATGATACCACAAGTAAAAGCTACCTGTGCACAAGCTATATCTAAATGTGTACTTCATACACATGTGATCTTACGTCAGCCATCTCCTTGGGTAGAGACTACCACAGATTTACTCTGCATGCTTCCTTATAATGGAACTCGCATTTTACCCAGGAAGTGTAAAGAAAACATATTTTTTAAATTTCCAAATAAGCCAGGGAGTAAGATACAGTAGGTGATTGGCAGCTCAGTAAAGCCTTTTTAAAGCTTCTGTTCTCATTGATCATCTTCCACTCCAGGGAAAGCAACAAGCTTGTGGGTCTGTTGCCTCTATGTTCACGGGTCATAAGCTTGAAAGATACTGAACATGGAAGATTTTTTTTCAATAGAATAACCAAGATAAAACCTTACTTTCTTAATTAAATGGTATATTAAACACTCAATACAGCTACATAAGGAGTTCCAGAACAGCCTGGGCTATATAAGACCCTCTGTCCCACAAAAATTTTAATTTTGGGTTGAAAGCCTCGCTTTTAATGGCTGAGTCATCTCTTCAGTCCAACAAAAAATTTTAAAAAGACATTTTGAGCCGAGAACTACAATGACCAAATGTTTATAATAATTAGATAAGCTGAATTTGAGAAGATATAAAAGAGACCTGTACTGAAAACTATTAAAACTGAAGAAATCTTGACAAGTAGAAATACTTTGCATTTCAGTTGGTACTATGAATTCTCAGCCAAGATCCATGAAGAATCTTTTTAATCTGACAAGAAGATAATAAACTATCTGTGAAAAAACCTAGACTAGCAATATACATTTTTAAAAGAAATAACACAGTTGAAAGACTTACACTAATGGGTTTTTTTTGGGGGGGGGACTTTGAATGGAGCTTTGTTAATCCAAGCCGTATGGTATTAGCATGAGGGAAACATAATTACATATGGAGCAGAAGAAAAACTTCAGAAATTACTTCTACTTTTATAGTCAGTGGGTCTTTAATAAAAATAGTACAATAATTCAATGTGTGATTTCAGTCTTTGCACTAAGAGTACTGAAACTATTAGATAATGATTGATGCAAAAAGTCTTCCACACACCATTCTCATACAAATAATTCAAGTAGATGGCAGTTCCAAATGTAAAAGATGAACTATAGAACTTCTAGAAGAAAATATATCTGTATGATTTGAGATTATGCAAAATTTTTAAAATTTTGTACCAAAAAGGTATAGCGAGAGAGAGAGAGAGAGAGAGAGAGAGAGAGAGAACAGCATACCTGATTTTACTAAACTTAAAAAAAATCATTTCATCTTCAAATACTATTTTTAAATTAAAACACAAGCCACAAATTGAGAGGAAATATTTACAAATTATCACACACAAGAAAAGAAAGAGCTAAAAGTGGGCAAAAAACGATACATAAAAAGTCAACAAACACAAGACAGTGCAAACTCAAATCACAAGGCATGCCACTAGGATCCTCAGCTTTGTTGATATTGTAGAATGAATTCATTCAACTGGGCTGTTTGAAAAATAATCAGAAGTTCTTTCAAACTGAGAGGTGTGAGCAACAGAATCCTGCCTGGGTTATAAATATGAAAAGGAGACCTGAGAAAACTACGGTTTCTCCTTAGTAGCTACCTTTATCACTTACATCTGAAATCTTCAGACCAAGTTTGACCTTTTTGTGAGAACTTCAGTCAAACTGAAGATCTCACCTCATCTAAATATACTTGTAACCTTTTTTAAATGCCTGTCATATTCTGGAGGCAGGACTTCAACATATGAACTATGAACTCTGTAGGCTTACAACTCAACCTATGACAAAGAACAGTGAAACATGCCACTGCTTAAGGGTTAACTTGGTAAGTTCTATCATAATTCCCAAAACAATTAATTATGTATCCAATATATGCCCTAAAAGTGCATTGCTAGAAACATAAACATATATTCACACCAATGTTTGAATGTTGATAATCTGAACCATAGTAGTCCAATACTGAAAGCACCTCAAATATCCACCAACAGATAAATTATAAACAAAATGTATTATATCCATATAACGACAGAATGCTCAGCACAATGAAAATAGAACAAACTGTTGATGTCTCAGAGATACACAGTTTAGGTGAATCTTTGAAATGTGGGACTAGAGAAAACTGACCATAAAGACTATGTAACTGAAATTACAGAAAGATCAAGTTATGGTGACAGAAAGCAAATCCAGTGGTATTTGAAGTTAGAGGTGGGATGACCTTTAGTGGCATGGGAGTTTCCTGCAGTATGAAAGTGTTCTGAACCACAATAGTAGAAGTGGCTGCAGCAGCATGCATATTCACCAAAATGCGTGGAATGGGTATATTCAATTGAATGTGATTTATACTTCGATAAGTCTATTCAATGATAGTAACACATTTAAAAATATTTAGAATTAAATAAAACATAGTCTTATGATCCAATATGTACACTAACACATGCAAGTTATTTTATCTCTATGTCATGTAGCATGGATTGATAGTGTGCTGCAGTGAGATCGACAAGAATTTTTATCTGGCTAAATCTCATTTCTCTGTTTGATCCCTGATCTCCTCAATAACATTAACTAGAATACAGGTTTTGGGGTGTGGCCTTGTCTGTTTTAAGGGACACACACACTCTATACCAAGAAAAATATTTTCTCTCAGATGTCGTCATGCTATTACCATGGTACTTATAGAAATGGCCACTCTGAAGTAACATTTTAAACAGCTACCTTACCAGGACAAGATAAAATATGTGCACATGGAAGGCAGAGGCAAGAGGATCCAGAGGTGGAGGCCAGCCTGTGTTATAAAATGATACCCTGACTCGAAGGATTACAAAGATAAAAAATACATGGTTATTCTTCACAGATGACATCAGAATTCTTTATGATTCTCCAGTAACCATTTAGTTTATCTCTCTGGCAAGATTAAATGAACATTTACAGTTGTATCATTAGGATCCCATTTGACACAAAAGACATCCTCACTAGTTAATGAGAAGTTTCCAGAAGAGTTGGTACTTAATTAAAGAACATAATTGCCTTCACCACAGCCAATATTATTAACAATGTGTTTCAATTGTATTTACTTATCTGGTTGAGCTGGTTAAAATAAGCTCCACGATATTGTCGTATAACCAAGCATTGAATGTTTCCAAACTTTATTTTCACAGTCTTTGCCATATACCCTCTGACCTACTTCTATCAAGAAATAAATTTTATCGTAATGATTCTGAGTTTAACCACATGACCTTCTTAGGCAAGTAAGATTCTAGATACCATAGGAATGAGATCTTAAAGCTGGCTACAGATCTCCACCTCTAGTCACAGATATTCAGGAGGCTGAGGTGGAAGGATTGTATGAGACCAGGAAGCCACCCTTGGCAACATAACAAACTCTATCTCAAAACAAATGGTGAAATTTTTTCTCAAAAATATGCTTTAGTCTAAGAAAGATGAGAAGCAATCAATAAGAGTTAACTCTGAGGGGTAGGGGGACATATGACTCAGTAAGAGCTTTTGCTGAGCAAATGTGAAGGCCCAAATTCAACTCCAAAGCACCCACGTGGTCCTGTGCTCTTGGAACACCACAGCAGAGAAGAGAAAGACATGGGCCAGAAGACCCATTGCTGTTTACCAGCATAGCTGAGCAAACAGTGGGCTCCAGGTTCCCTGAGAGACCTTGTCTCAAGGTATAAGGGGGAGGACAATGGAGGAGTAGAGCACAAATAATAAAAACCCAGAGACAGATATTGGGGTTCAACCTGAAGACCCGAAAAGCAAAGCAGCCAAGCCACTAGAGAGCTCTTTTCTCTGACTTCAGACTGTAAAAGAGCCGGTTCCTGACTCATTCCGCCTTATATTCCTCTCTAGTGCTGGTATTAAAGGCATGCACCACCGCCGCCTGGCCTCTATAAATAATTAGTGTGGCTGCTGGGATGAGGGTGTGTGCCACCACCTGGCCTGTATGGCTGATGAGTGCGGTTGTTCTGCATTCTGATCTTCAGGTAAGCTTTATTTATTAAAATACAAGTGAAGTATCACTACAGGAAAAGACATCTGATGCCCTCCTTCTGCGTGAGTATGAATAGGAACCTG
This sequence comes from Bramus lutescens, assembly GCA_001685075.1. Taxonomy (NCBI): domain Eukaryota; kingdom Metazoa; phylum Chordata; class Mammalia; order Rodentia; family Cricetidae; genus Bramus; species Bramus lutescens. Next base: position 222,539 of record LOEQ01002928.1, on the reverse strand, counting down.
CACACATGTGTACACATGCATACACCACACACATAAAAGAGTTGGTTCCACCTACAGTCTCAGCTAGTCGGGTTATACCAGCCAGATGCAGCTGACCCTTCACTGCACAGTGCCAGCTAAGAACAGAAAGTCTGCCTAACCAGCCACTTCACATGCCATGAATGTGATGAACTCTTTTCACACACCCTGTGGTTTCGTGGATGCTAATTCATTACCTAGGATTACTCTGGACACAGATAACACTTTACCATGCTAAATCTGTAAATTCCTCTGAAAAGCCTTTTTAACCATGAGTCATGTCTGTATCTTAGTAACTAGGTTTTGAGAACTGGAAGGCAGCCTTTGTTGTTGTATTAGTTAGTTTCTGTTGCTGTGAAAAAGCACTGACCAGAACCAACGTGGGGAGGAAAGGACTTCTAAGGATCAGTCCATCATGGAGGGGCCAAGGCAGGAACCTGGAGGCAAGAACTGAAGCCAGGACCATGGAGAAAAGATGCTTATCAGCTTCCTCCCATAATTCGCTCGCCTTGTTTCTCTTATACTGCTCAGAACCACCCTCTCTGAGGAGGTGCCACTCACAATAGTCGGGGCCCTCCCAAATCAATCATTAATGTAGAAAATGTTCCACAGTCATGTTCACAGGCCAATCTGACGGAGAAAATTCTTCAACCAAGGTTCCCTGTCCCCAGATGACTCCTGTTCAGACCAAGCTGACCAAAGAAACAACCAGTACAATCATCTTAAATAAATAATACTGGCCCACATCTATAAATCAACTATGGACTATGAGATAAAAACTGGAAAAAGAAAAATTAATATTCTACTTATAGAAGCATCAATTTTTTATCTTCATGTTGCTTTTAGGCATTTTATACTACTTTGCCCTAAAAAATAATTGCTTTGTTTTTGTCTTTAACTTTGAAATGTGACTTAATACATTTCCAATGGATTTGGAAGCAGCCATTAAGCTCTGATATTTATTCTGCTTGTGAATCTTACCCTTTGGAGTTCACTGAATTTTAAGATAGAATTGAAGTGATTCTAAGAAGATTTAATTGAGGAAAAATTATGTATAGGAAGCTAATGAAATGTTAATTGTGGCTGACAATTCCCTGCTCTCCCATGACAGTGATGCAGACCCTAGGAAGATATGAATGTTCCCATAATCACCCTTGTGGTTCACTTCCAAGACCTTTCTCCTCTCTCTCTCTCTCTCTCTCTCTCTCTCTCTCTCTCTCTCTGTCACTCACTCACTCTCTCTCTCACACACACACACACACACACAGACTTTCACATTGGTACCTACTTCCATTTTTCAAGGACATATATTGTAAAGTTTTGTTGAATAGAAAATATTTAAACACAAACCACCAGACAGATAATTGGGTAGTGACATGACTTTAGATTCCTTGCTATGCTACTTATTAGATATACAATCTGGATATGGTACCAATGTTAAATCTTAATGGTGCCATCTACAAAATAGGGGAGGCTAATCATAAAATAATATTGTCAGCTTCATCGTGTTACTGTGGGAGCTAATTTGTGTACACTGCTCATCAGAAACCATCAACAGAGTTGCTTCCTTTGCTCCCTGCACTGTTGACAACTCAGAGTCATTTATTTCACTTCTCAGCAGAGACTTTCACATGTATAAACACTTAAGTGATGAAGGACGTACCAAGAACGAGTATAAATGCAAGGGTCAAAGAGAAAAGAGCCTTTTAATCAGACTGGCTATTCAGCTAAACTTGAATTAAAATGTTGATAGAAATGCTCCCCAGGAAAGAAATCATCCTCAGGGTATATAAAACATCATCTCTTTAGTCTAAAATAAAGTTAGATGACACATGTGAACTAAGTCGGCATCCTAAAAAGTGGTAAGTATCCTAGAAGTGAAGAAAAATTTCTAAATTAATACTTTGGTATTCAAATAGAAAAATTTAAAAGTTAATGTCAAAGTCTTCATGGAAATAATGTCTAAATTCATCAAGCATGGAAACTTTTTTTCTTTCAAATAAGATCTCATTTTTTTTCAAAACAGACTAATACTTCAAAGTTTCCACATGAAATTGTTTTTATTTGGTTTCCATTTAAAGTCCCTGTTGTTTATTCTTCCTGCCGAAGCAATATCACACTGTGTAGACAGGTGACAATTTCACTTGACATTGGTGGTTGGTTTTATAAGATTGCTTGCTAATTTTGTTTTGCTGTTTCCTTTGGGACTCCATAGATATCTACGATTTACTTAATTAGTACATATAGTCTACTTTTATACATCTTTCCTCAATTAAATGAAACTCAGCTCCCTTATAACTTCAAATTTTGGATTTTATATGACTACTGTGGTTATAACACCACACACCTCCGTGATTATAACTGTTCCAGACAGAGGAAATGCACTCATGCAGCTGAGAAGCGAATCACTTGCTCTAACAGAGGCAGCCCAATGAGTGGGAGGACATCACCATAAGCAAATGCTCACTCCAGCAGAATATATTTTAGTATGATCTATGTTTTGAAGAAAATTAAACAGAGAAGTCGGAAAACTAAACTTAAGAAAACTTAAAATTCGGAAGCCCTAAGGGAGATTCTATATTATTCTTTTGTCTTGGTCAGAGAAGCTTCCTTTTGCAGTGGTCAGTGCAGTGGAGAAATACCTGACTGCTCAGAGTACTGAGAGAGGGGTGGTCAGCCATCACAGGACATCTATATTAACCCCTTCTCCCCACCAGAAGAATCACCACAGCTCAGGAAATACCTTAGAAGAGGCGTCAAAAAATGATAAAAACCTGAAGGTGGGGAAGAATTCTGTGAAATGCTGACTTCTGGACATGATGTGGCTATCACAATCATATCTCATAGCAGCTGTGGTCACCGGCACAAGACCTACACAAGATCAAGCACAGAAATTCCAGCACAGATTAGTTAAACAATTTCCAGGACCCAGCCCATACCGATGAGCTACTGGCAGTGGGAAGATGAGGATTATTCTTTCTTGAGGAAATGGCCATGGGTAGGTTTTCTATGCTCCAAATGGATGACTACACACTCACACAACATACGGCAAGTGCTGAATTTAGTGAGTTATGAAAAACATACAGCTGGGGTAGTAATTCGCCATGTCGGGAGCCTATGAGGGGAGTTGGAGGGCAGAAATATGGGGTAGATTTGAACATATTCATTATACATGTATGAAATTCTCAAAAATAAAGACATTTCTAGTGAAAAATATTTAAGCAAAAACAACAGTGCCAACACACATTTGAAACCACAGAGACTGTGAAAGCATGGACAAGAGTCCTGCACTGTAAAGGAGAAGTAGATGCAAGGCCCACCCCATAACCAAGAAGCTATTTGAATTGATGTATTCTGGGAAAGGGAAAATCAGTTTCTACCAATGGAGTGTCAGTGGGTTTCTCAGTCATGCTCCAAGGCTTGCCCCAGTTCCAGGAGTAGTTAGTTGGTCAATGCAAAACAGATTGTGTGTGTGTGTGTGTGTGTGTGTGTGTGTGTGTGTGTGTGTGTGTGTGTGTGTGTGTGTGTGTGTGTGTTTCTGTGTAGAAGTTTTTTTTTGTTGTTTTGGTATTTTTTGTCTTATTGGGTTTTGGATTTTTTGGTTGGTTAGTTTTGACTTTAATTTTTTGTCTTTTGGTTTGAGGGGTCTTTTTTAAGAGACATGTTGATAGAAAACATGAAGTTCGGTAGGTGGGAAAGTGGAGTGGGATTTTGGAGGCCTTGGGCAGAAAAGAATATGATCAAAATATATTGTACAGAAAATTTTAAGGAAAGAAAGAAGAGAAATAAAGAAATGTTTTGAAAATAGTTTGTTTTGTAACAACCATAATGAAATTAGATGAGTTGTCACTAAACGACTGACAGAAAGTTATAGAAGTCTAAATTTAGATGTCAAATAGACAACTGAAAATTCAGACCTGACAGAGAAACTAACTCATGTCAGGAAACTTGGATTAAGGAGTCCATCACCATATAGGTAGTCTGTGAATTATTTAAGATTTTACCTCTCTTGCTCTTTTTAAAAAAAAATTGTTTCCTTATTATGTATGCAGTATCCTGTCTGCATGTATACCTGCAGGCCAGAAGAGAGCACCAGGTCTCACTATGGGTGGTTGTGAGCCACTATATGATTGCTGGGAATTGAACTCAGGACCTCTGGAGGAACAGCTAGTGCTCTTAACCTCTGAGCCATCTCTCCAGCCCCTTGCTTGCTCTTAACATTAAGATTTGTATCCACTTAACATTTACAGGTTAATAATATTTCTTTTAAATTCACAAGCTTCAAAATTGGGGAAAGCAAATATCAGTTTATTTGACCTGCATCGCCTGAGATGAGGTGTGCTGAGTTCAGGATAGATTCAGAAGCAGAAGTCAAGGGGCTCCCGGGTCTGTTACATTCATACACCGCAGGGGAGGAAGAGGAGCACCACACAGCGCCACCGGGGATCAGTGGCAACCACAGAAGGCAGTTGTAAACAGACACTTCCACTGTGGCTTTTGAGGGGAATGAGAAGGTGAAGGGGGTTACGGATTAGCAAATTGGAATAACCCTCTGTGGCTGAGGTGGTTAAGGAACCCCTGCTGTGTTCTGGAACCTGACCCTCAGGCAATTAGGGCAGAGGCATGCAGCAGGAGGAAAACACTGGACTAGTCTCAAAGCTGAGTAAAAATGACACTTAAAAAACTGCATTGCACGTGATTTTATAATTAATAAATTCAGTAGGCATGTAATCAATTCCATTGGAAACTATGACTTAACAAACTGAGTTTAAAATGTCTGGGAGATGCGTTAAGAATAGATAGATTCTGTGGGTAGGGAAAGTAGGGGAAGATGTGAACCAGGCACCACCAGAATGCAATTTTGTGAAATCAATCATTTTCAATGTTCTGTATCACTGGGCAAATTTTATTTGCTTATTTTCCCCAAAAGTTCTTGAGTCACCGTTGCTGAAGCACTTCATTACGCACTCACTCATAAGTGGGTATTGGATGTGAAGAAAAGGATAACCAGGCTACAACCCATAACCCCCCAGACGCTAGGTAACAAGGAGGACCCTAAGAGAGATATGAATGGATGCCTCTGGGAAGGGGAAATAGATAAAATCTCTTGACTAAACTGTGAGAGGGTGAAGGAGAGGAGGGAGGAGAACATGAGGAATTGGTTGAGCTGGGGAAGGGACAGAGAGGAAGAGCAAGATAAGAGCTATCTTGATAGAGGGAGCCATTATGTTAGGAAGAAACCTGGTGCTAGGGAAACTTCCAGGAATTCACAAGGATGACCCTAGCTAAGACTCATATCAATAGTGGAGAGGATAGCTGAGCTGGCCTTCCTCTGTAATCAGATTGATGACTACCCTAATTGTCATCATAGAACCTTCATCTAGCAACTGATGGAAGCAGAGGCAGAGATCCACAGCTGAACACTGGGCAAAGCTCCCTGAGTCCAGTCAAAGAAAGGGAGGAGGGGTTATATGAACAAAGGGGTCAGAATCATGATTGGGAAACCCACAGAGACAGCTCACCTGAGCTCCTGCGAGCTCCCTGACTTCCAGACTGGGGAATCTGCATAGAACTAAACTAGGCCCTCTGAATGTGGGTGACAGTTCTGTGGCTTGGGCAGTCTGTGAGGCCACCGCCAATGGGACCAGGATTTATCCCTAGTGCATGAACCGGCTTTGTGGAGGCCATTCCCTATGGAGGGAGACTTTACTCAGCCTAGATAAGGGAATTAGTCCTGCCTCAGCTTGGTATGCCAGAGTTTGTTGATTCCCCATGGGAGGTTTTACCCTTTCTGAGGAGTGGATGGGGGAGTGGGGGGAAGGTGGGGAGAGTGGGAAGAGGGAAGAGAGGGGTAACTGTGGTTGGTATGTAAAATGAAAAAGAAATTTTTAAATATTTTTTTAAAAAGCTCAAAAAATAAAGGAAAATATGGGTAAGTTTTATTTCTTATTAAAATTTCCTGTGGCAAAAACCTCACTCCCAAACTTTAAGGAAGTTGAAAATGTCCTTACCTTTAAGGTTCTAGTTTTCAAATTCATCAAGGGGCTGACCAGAGTTTTTCCACATCTTTTCTTAGTTCTGAGACATCTTTAGAATTTCATAATCACATCAATCATGCTTTTAATTTTTTTATCCGACTTAACTCATCATCTTAATCACACAAAGGAACTATGGTAATTTTAAGTGCAGTTGTTATACATGATGACCAAAAGTTAAGTTTGAATAAGATGAGTGAGAAATTGATCTGGAAAATGTAGCTTCATTCCAGAGACGACTAAGAAGCATTGGAACACCTCTATGCCAGGATGCTGCTAGGCTGCCACCCTGAGCTTGTTTAGGCCAAGAGAGCTGAGTGCTCCTCCAAACCACTCCTCACAAATGTTTTGACTCCGAAGGAGTGCCAAACAGGCAAGATTTCCAATTCAATTTCTCTAACGGGGAAAGTTTGGCTAAACAAAAAGATGAATTTCCATTTGTTTCTTAGAATTTACTAGAAGTATGTTCTTCCATCTCACATCCAACATCACAGAGAGAAATTAAAGCTCATTTCCCCAAACTTCTGCCCTATTCATAGTACTGTAAATCAAGATTCATATTCGACTGCAAAAAGCCCTCAGCCCCAGTGAATGCTTGAAACACAAAGAAAGCAGATAAAGGCTGGAAAACTCTGTCTTTCATATTGTATGAATCAGTAGCACCATCAGGTGATAAATCCCCCATTAGAACTGGAACCAAATAAAATTCTGCCGATTGTTTAGTGATCTCGTTCTCATTTTTGTTCATTAGTATTGTTTGAGTCGCCCTGATTGCCGCTAGAGCAGGAAGTCATCAGTAGAAAATATTTAACACATTCTACTAATTCTTTGCAATGCACCTCTCTAATGGCTTCCTCAGTCCACAGGGACAGAGTGAGGTAAATGCAAAATAAAAGTAATTTTTCCCCTATTTACAGCTCTCATCTCACTGAAGCTGTACTCCATCGATCTTCCTTAATCACTTGGGAAGAATGCTCAATAGGCTTACTCACCTCTTAAATAATACCAATTGCCTTAATTGGCTAGCATTATAAATACTCTTCTGTTTATTTGCAAGATACTCATAGCCTCTCTGATTCACAGACTTGGTGCTGACAGTAAGTGGTACAGTGTTTAAGGATGTTCATAACTCAATTTTAAAAGGGCAAATACAAACTCTTCTGAATTTTGATATCTTTTAAATTATCTAAGAAGCATAATTATGGATAGTCTGTGACCCAAAGTCTAATTTTTGTGAGAAAAATGCACTCTGATTTCCAGGTGGCTACCTTACAGATAATCTTGATATATAACCTATTTACAAACAGGCACCTTCCACATTCTGACATCTCGTGTTCATTACAATCACACAGCACCTTTATTTCTCACACTAGAGTGTTCCTTGGGTAAGGGACCTATGTCTGTCAACACTACTAAACTCCCCCACAATCTTTAGCAAAGTCCTAATACTGCAGAACCTGTTCTGGAAAATTATGACTAATCAAAAGGCAAAGAAGCTGTTATTTAAGTATAATTCAGGTAGAAGGAAAACAGATAAATTACAACCATCCAAATGACAAATACATCAATGCATGTGCCAAAATTCAAGCTATGTAAATGTTAGGTTCCATCTCAGACCCAGGACAGACAGCTGAGATGCCTATTACTATATCAAAGCAAACTCTGACACTTAGATTCTCCCAGTATCCCTCAGTCCCTACAGGATAGTCCTGACTGGTATGCATACCCTACCCCTATCCTGAACTTCTCCAGCCAGGGGTTGGATTGCTCTCCTTCTAGCTGTTCTTCCCTATATAACTCAGCCACTTTGATTATGAAGACGTTTTACCTTTTTGTCATTTTGGTCTCCTGACCTCCTAGTGTTGGTATAGACTGCTTGTTCGTTTCCTGGCTGCCCAGACCTGAAATAATCACAAAGAAACTGTATCAATTAAAACACTAATTGTCCTATTAGGCATATTCCTGGCTAACTCTTACATCTTAAATTAACCCATTTCTACTAATCTGTATATCACCACATGGCTGTAACTTACCGGGTAAAGTCTTGCATCTGTCTCCTTGGGCAGCTACATGGCATCTCTTTAACTCCACCTGCTCTCTCCTCCTCTATCTGCGTGGAATTCCCACCTTGCCCTATTCTGCACTGCAATATACCCAAAGCCGATTCTTTATTCACCAATAGTATTCACAGCATTCAGAGGGGAATCCCACAACATTTTGGCTCCTGACTCTCCACTCTCCCCTCCTAGATCTCCTTACATGACTTAGTTCAGTCTGCAGTCTTGTCCACTCTGGACTCTCCCAGATGTCTCTGTCTATGCCTCTGACTGTATTCTTCCTTATATCTTCACAAAACCTTCCCCCCCAACATACCTAAGAGTAATCATGTCCTTTATATTTCTTTTTACATTCAGTAAAGACTTATTTGTATTCTGCTATATAAGTAGTTGAAGTCCTGGACTTACTGTTTCAAGAAATCACAAAGCCAAAATGGCACTGAGCAGAGGAACAAAAGAGAGATATTCAGAAAGACCAAGCAAGACAGAGCAAGAATACATCAGACATGTGAGGGAAGGAAACAAACAAGAAAGAGGTGAGTGCAACATGAGACTCAGAGGCAGAGAAGTGAGAGAAGATAGACAATAATACAAAGTTGAAGTTCTCTGGACATGAACATAAAGGTAAGTAGTAATCTCTGAAGTGAGAGAAGATAGACAATAATATAAAGTTGAAGTTCTCTGGACATGAACACAAAAGTAATTAGTAATCTCTTAAAGGAAAAGGAACAATAGCTCATGTTAAAACTCACAAAACATGTATTCTCAAAGTAAAGGAAATATATATCTGGAAGATAGAGTTTATACAGTAATATACATGCATAAATGTATAAGTTCCACTGATGTGGAATTGCCCTCTGTGTGCTATGACTATGTTTTATCACCATTAGTTAATAAAGAAGCTGCTTTGGCTTACAGAAGGGCAGAATATAGTCAGGCTGGAAGAGATATATAGAGAGAGAGTAGGCAGAATCAGGGAGATACCATGTAGCTGTCAAAGGAGACAGATGCCAGAACCTTACCTAGTAAGCCACAGCCTTACGTCTATACACAAATTAATAGAAATGGATTTATTTAGCTAGCTAGGAATATGCCTAAGATATTGACCAAACAGTGTTATAATTAACATAGTTTCTGTATGATTATTCAGGTCTGTGTGATTATTCAGGTCTGTGTGGCCAGAAATGAACAAGCAGTCTCCTCCTAAAATAAACTTTATAAAATTTCTTTTCCATACAGTGTACATTTTGTTACGAACTTGTCCTGGTCTTGTTTCTTTATTTTCCTTTTATCCAGAATCTCCAACAAAGTTACAAATGAGATGCTAATATTAGGAAGAAGACTGTCTCCAGTCAGTGCACATTTATGAATGTTCATTTGTCTGAGTGTTTAAGGGTTCACTTGTATGTATGCGTGCATACATGTGAAGGCCAGAGGTCAGCATCAGTCTGGTTCTTCAGACCCCAAGAACTTTTGTTTCATTTCATTTCGTTTTGTTTTGTTGAAAGTGTCTCTCATTAGTCTGCAACTTTGTAGGCCCATATTGCTTTATGGTGTGGCAGCCAGGCTCTGAAGCCATAGACCCACCTGAGGTGGTCACGTAGACCTGCAGCCAGCCTGTCACTGCCTCAACAATAGCTTCTCTTTTGTTAGAAATGTAGATCGCCTGGGGAGAGATGTTTGCTGAAGCTGATGACTTAATGGCAGGTGCTGTCCCTAGCAGCAAGTTCCAGAAAAAGAGTATTAATGAGGTATCCACCTCAGTTGAGCAGGGGGATTAAGAGATGTTTGATAATAAATGCAGGTTGATCTTCAGGGGAGAGGGAGAAGCCTGAGATGCCCATCCATGATGACCTTGTAAGCTGCGTCTGGTTATTCCTTGGGCCTCCGTACCAGTCCAGTTAGGGAAAATAGTTTTTCCACGGGCCCTAACACAACTTGGCAAGTAGGCTTTTACCAGAGAGCTTCAGGGATCGTCATGTCTCCAGCACTGAAATTACAAACACGAGCCAGAAAACCCAGCTTTTTGTTTTTATGCAAATTGTGGGGGTCAAACTCATGTCCTCATGTGTGCAGGACAAACACTCTATTAATTGTTCTCTAGACATCTTGTCTTGGTATAGTGTTGGTATAAGGATATATAGTCAAAATGGCATATATTTAATAACATTTAAGTGTCGGTGCAAATAATTATTTACTTAGTTTTACATTATATAGATTGAATGTAGTAGCACCATGGCAGGATCACAACACACTAAAGTGAGCCAGACAATGTTTTTGTACCAATAGCTTTGCCATTGAGATAGGGGCAGAGTCAGAATCAAGACTATCACTATATCATATACATTTCTATCCTATAGCAATAGAAGAGAATTTAATCTTAAATTGTTAAAATTAAGTTACATAAACCAAACTAGAGAACATAAATATTATTAAGTACTACAAGGTGACAGCATGTACCATATAGCTGTCACTCACTGGAAAATTCTCATAATTTGTAAATTCTCTACTATAAATTGCTAAATTCTCTATTTTCTCATAATTTTAATTCATTCTTGTTCCATTCATATAACCTATGAAACAAGTAGCATGATGTGATCTCCCATGATCAAATTTTCTTTAGCCTTATGTGAAAGATGTTCATGAGTCCTAAAATGTGTCATGAACAAAATAAGCTTTGTAAACCAATCTATTACCATATATCAGCATTTAAAAGCTATGCATATTTAATACACATAGTTCGATTAGCACAAAACCCTCCACACATTATGACATCTATGTCATAATGAAGCCATCAATCCATAAGATTTCCTCCCTCCATTACTATTATTATTGTTATTATTAATTTTTTCATGGACAGTCTCTACAGAAATGGAACCAGGCCATTTTTCAACAATGGAATCCAGGCCTAGGTCTTAAACAGAATCATATGAAAGTTGACATCAAATTCAAGTGTCAGAGTTGCCATCTCGATCTGTGCATTTTGTCTGAAGTAGAGAAAGGGCAGCGTATGAGCAGGGCTTATGTTGCAATCTTGCTCTGCTCATTAAGACCTGAACACCTGTGCAAGTCTGAATCAACCTACAGAAAAAAGATGCTTTTTTCCCAATCACCTTCTCGGAAAAATCTTCCTTTTTACAATCCCCCTAAATGTTGTCTATAGGGATAAATGCTACTAGGCTACAGTCTATCATAAAATAATGCTGATGCAAAGAAGGTTGGCAGTCCACATCAATTTTCTAACAATCATTAGGGTTAAATTTAAAAATAAGAATCATCTGATTATCAACTCTTCAATAAGTTAACAATTCAGAGTTAGCTAACTGCAAGGGAAAGTGTCTTCATTATGGTCACTATTGCTATTTTTGGTGGGAGGCTGTTCTCTCATTCCCTGGGCTGCTCTGCCTCAAAATAATCACTCAGAAACTATACTGTTTGCAATACTATTTGACCAATAGCTTAAGTGTATTTCTGGCTATCTCTTATATCTTAAACTAATCCATTTCCATTAATCTGTGTAATTCCACATGGTTGTGGTTTACCAGGTAAAGTTCCAATCCTGGCATATGTCTCCTGCAGGGCTACATGGCTTCTCCCTGACTCTGCCTTCTTCCTCCCAGCATTCAGTTCAGTCTTCTTCCACTAGTTCTATTCTGCCCTAACACAAACCAAATAGCTTCTTTATTCATTAACCAATAAAAGCAACACATATACAGAAGGACTTCCCACACCATGCTATGATGAAACACCATGATCAAAAGCAACTTTTGGAGGAAAGGATTTATTTGGCTTACAGTTCCATCATAACAGTTCATCATCAAAAGCAATGAAGGCAAGAAGTCAAGCAGGACAGGAACCCCAAGACAGGAGCTGATACAGAGGCCTTGGATGGGTGCTGCTTACTAGCTTGCTCCTCACATCTGCTCAGCCTGCTTTCTTATAGAACCCAGAACCACCAGCCCAGGGGTGGCACCACCCGCAACGGGCTTGGTCCTCCCACATCAATAATTTTAAAAATGCCCTACAGGCTTGCCTACAGCTGGATTTTATGGAGGCATTTTCTCAATTAAAATTCCCTCCTTTCAGATGATTTTAGTTTATATCAAGTTGAGATAAAACTAGGCAGCACCTGCTGTGTGGGAAGACAGCAGAAGAGAGAAGCTGGGAGGATGTAGTATGAAAAATTAAAACCCAGAACAGCCAAGCCACTAGAGAGATTTTACCTACAATGCCCTCCACCAATCTCAGACTCCACACTCCACTAAGTTCCTGTCTCTTCCCCTTTTATATTCCTCTCTCTGCCCAGTCATATGGCTCCTATCTCCAACTCCCTAGTGCTGGGATTAAAGCTCTGTGATCCCAAGTGCTGGGATCATCTTTGTGTGAGCTCTGTTTCTCTCTTAGACAGACTCAATCTTGTGTAGCCCAGGGTGACCTGGAACTAACAGAGATCCGTCTGCCTCTGTCTCCTGAGTCCTGTAATTAAAGGTGTATGCAACCACTCTCTGGCCTGTATGGACTAGTACAACTGCTTTGCCCTCTGATCTTCAAGCAAACTTTATCTATTAAAAACACAAATAAAATACCACTATACGGGGAGATCTTTGATAGCATGTATCAGGATAGTCTAGCTTTCATCACAGTAACAACTGAAGATAGAGTTACACAGCTTCTGTCACCACGTTCTCCTCGAGACTAGCAACTTAAGCTTCAGAGAAGCCGTGGAAAATGGTGCCATCCTAAATGGACTAAAAGAATTATCTGGACCAGTGATTTGGACCTCAGCAACACTGTGATTTAACTCTGATCTAATCTAGTGCCTAGTACAGATAATATCCCTAAAGACACATTTGATGGTGGGGAGGAATACCCTGAAATGCTGGACTTGTAATGACCCTTCTCTGTCTCTGATTTCCCACAATACAGGACTAAATAAATGGAGTAAAACAAATAGACATTGCGATTAGAGCATTAGTGTCCCCTTATATCCCCACATTCAACAGCGAAAGTAATTAAAATTCTATCTTGGGTGGAATATATGTGTTCGGTTGCAATCTCTAGCTCACCTTTGTTTGATCTGGCCATTCCTCTCTCTTCAAATAGTGTCATCTCAGAAAAAAAATCCATCAAAGAGTCCAGTTCTGCATTCCTGGAGGTTGTTAGAGCTCTACCCCAGAAGCGGCCAGCTCCCTAAGACACCACCCAGAGTGTAATAATTGGGAACCAACTTGTGGAGGACACGCCATCACCCCCCACCCCATGTGTGCCTACAGGATATTTAAACCCCCTCTTCTAGATTGGCCATGTGATTTTACTCCTGCCCTTCACTGCTAGGAGTCAGGCATTCTGCTGACCCCTGTCTCTTGGTAGGATGTAGTCAGGCAGTACCTTGGCCAGCCCAGGGTACTATGGCTGCTACATCCTACTTTGTCTCTACTCAAGTGCAAATGGTCCATTTAAGAGTCAAGTTCCATCCGTTCTTGCCCTCTTCGCGCTGTTCTGAAGAAGAAGCAAGCAGGTCTCTGTCTCTCTCTGTCTCTGTCTCTCTGTCTCTCTTTGTCACACACACACACACACACACACACACACACACACACACATACTTTGCCCAAATAAGCATGGCATTTTACGTTTTAATTCTGCTTAATCCCAGCAGAGGCGGGCGGATCCCTGTGAGTTCAAGGCCAGCCTGGTCTTTTAGAGCTAGTTCCAAGACAACAGGCTTCAAACCTACAGAGAAACCCTGTCTTGAAAAAAAAAAAAAACAGAACAGCAACAAACAAAACTCAAAAAACAACAACAACAACAAAAAAGAAACCCACAAAACAAAACAAACTATTCAAAGCATTAACAGGCTACAGAAAAATCCATTAATAAGCTTATTTACATTTATTATGCTCTCTGTTCATTTTGTAAATAGTTGCTGAAAATTGAATGTAAATATTAAGTGTAAAGCACCATACAGTTAGATAAACACAATGACAAGTTCATACAAAGTTGTTGCATTTAAACGTCTTTCATGGGACACATCAGCAGGGGAATCCATTTCAGGATGGCCTTAGGAATCTGATCTCAGCCGCCATAACACAGAAATGAAGTGGAGGGCAAAGCATTGACACAAGAGGGACGATATCATTGAGCCTTACCCCCCAGATTTCCCAAAATTCAATATTCTGGTGCTCTCCCAGAAGACAGACAATATGTTTCATGGTACCCAAAAAGGGAACAATGGCCAGCCTTGATAAGAATGAGAGATCTTGCCACAAGAAACTGAAGGAGAAGCCAATCATGGTGCCTAATCATTTGCTCAGTAAAACTGTCCTTTGCGTTCTGGTTCCTTCCTCTGGCCTGAGCCGCTGCCAATATGAGGATTTCAGGGAGCATGCACCGAGTAAATGACAGACACTCTAGTATGCAAAAGGATAATTCTACACATCTCCTATCTGTATTAAAAATGCTATTATAGGAATTAGGTCTGTTTGCTTCCTTGCTTGCCTGTTTGTTTGTTTATTTGTTTGTTTGTTTGTTTGTTTGTTTGTGGCAGGGAGTATAATAAGGTATATGGAAGTCTTTTCTTCTATTTATTTCTCATCCAACTTGAATGCCCATATTTTAGTGAGGATAGTTCATGTTGTCTACCACATTAGCATATCTCTCTACCGTCTTATTTAATGGGAAATAGCATGGCGTGATTGATGTTGCCTTTGAATTATAGGTTCTTAGTATTCTGCGTTGGAGCTTTCTAACTCTTTGGGGCATTCAATCAGAAAGCTGCACAGCCAAGCCAAATGAGAGAGCTGGCCAGCACTACAATGCAGTGGGGGGAAAATTTTCAAATGTTACTGCAACAAGCCATCATTCATAAAATGTAATAGGCATTTCACAGTCTCATATTCTCATCACAGGGAATGTAATGAAAAAGAAAATGTCACAAGATTAATCATTGCTCATGACAAAATGTTTAATAGAAAAGGGAGAATGTTGCATTACCAATGTAAATCAGCCATTATGGCCTGGTTGCTGTATTTCCATGACAATCCCATGCCACTGAGTTCAAGATATCCTGAATTCCCCAACTCCCAGTACCTGATTAGTTGGGGTTGTGTGTGTGTATGTGTGTGTGTGTGTGTGTGTGTTTGGTGTGTGTTTGAGGGGGGTGCTTTTGTTTTTAATTAATAATATGTGCCTGTTTCAAAGCAGTTTTAGCTTCACAGCGAAATTGAAAGCGGAAGGTTTCTACAACTCCCATGCTGAGTTCCTGTTTGCAAGAATGTGGTAAAGCTCAAGAATAGGTAAAGAGATTTCAGAGCATGCTAAGCACAGCGAATGCCTTGCTCCAGAGGATATGAAAGTGTAAAAGGATTCTTGTATTTCTAATAAGCTAAAGCCCCGATGTAAAGAATAACTTTTCTGATACTCAAAGCAAACATCTACTACTTCTTTAAAATAATAAATTTTATTATTATAGCATAAAAAGCAACATAAAATTCGAAAGAATTTGATGAAAAACTGTTTCATCATGAAATGAAATAACTCCACTAGTACGGGGTGCTCTAAACACGACAGGTAACAGTTCCGTTATGTGGCAGAGTTCGAGAATATGGAAAGACCACCCAGACTTTTATGGAGATTTTAATTGGCCAAATTTTATTTAAATTGCAGCTGACCGTAGTCCCCTTGGTTGGATTTGGGACTGCAGCCCAGGCTAGAGTCTGGCATGGGGCTGGTAGGGGGGTGTTGTTGTTGTTTTGTTTTTTGTTTGTTTTGGCTTTTTGAGGCAGGATTTCTCTGTGTAGAATTGACAGTTCTGGAACTTGCTCTGCCTGCTTCTGCCTCCCTAGTGCTAGGGTTCAAGGTGTGGGATTAAAAGATTTTAAAGGCAAAAACAATTTATTTGCAGATCTAACACCCAGGGTCTTCTGCATTCCTAAAATTACTGAGAAATTTTTTTTCTTTTTT
>LOEQ01002928.1:188944-203453 GCA_001685075.1 Bramus lutescens | reverse complement strand
TTTAGTGGGTTATTGAGGAGAAAAGGAGAAGGGGAGAAGAGCAGAGAGGGAGAAGGGGGAGGTAGAGGGGGAAAGGGGAGAAGTGGGGAGTGACAGAAGCTGCCTCTTTGATAGGGAGACAGAAAGGAAAAAAGATCATCTTGCCTTGGTGGCAGCAGGGGGGGGTGGCTTGTCTCTTGTCTCTTACAGAAACAGGACAGACCATTACAACAAGCTTATTGCATGCATTTTGTTTAGTGACTGGAAAAAGCACTGAAAATGGGAATAGGTAAGCCTGGGGAGAAAACACTGAGATTATATATGGAAAGGTGTGGAATGCACCAAGCCAAGAGTACCTACTAAAAGGTGTTCAACAAACCATTAATAGTTACTCATTTTCTCCATTAAGTTCCTTTTTTCACAATAATTTCCATACTTCCTTCCTTGGAAATCTGCGGAATTAAGCATTTTTAACACAGAGCTCAACAGCTGGGAGTTTGTGGGGATCTCAGAAAGAAGTTTCTATGCTAACAAATGCTATTACCACCTAAGACCAAGAACTGACAGTGAATAGTCAAACCCCCTTCTATCCTGTGATATTCACCTGTGACCTATCCATTAATAAAGACATCAGAATGAGAACCAAAGTATTACTATATTTATAACTGAACAAGTAACCGAAAGAGCTCCAAAAAACAGAATAGAACCTACAGTGTAGGTCTTGGGAGCTTATTTTGGAACGTCTAACAACAAGGGCATGAGTAAGCAAAAAAGGCAAACGATATCCCAGAGAACAAAGAGCAGGAGATGACTGAGCTTAACTCCAAGAACTAATATCCTGCCTAGGTCTATTTATTTTGATGAGGAAACTACAAGAGATCATAGACCATACCCTCATACTCTTCAATGGCAAGTTCCTCTAAAGCTCATTAAGACCCAGGAAGTTCTACAGAAGGCTTGTTAAGATTTGGGCAATTATAAAAAAAAAAAGGCTCATTAAGACTCAGGAATAAAAACAATTCCAAGGTCTAAGAGACAACCCAAACATACAACCTATTGATGTTGACCTTGGTTACCCCCTCCATCAGATGTAGATGGTGAGTCCCTGTTGCTGAAGACACCACATACTTCAAAAACAAGGTCCAAAGAACCCTAAACTGGTATTAATCTGTATAGCCCCCTCCCTGAGGACTAACGTTTCTGGTGGCGGAAGATGTTATTCAAGTTTTCAAAAGAAGGAGGCAACCAAAAATCTTACCCAGCTAGTATGCCTATGAATCATATCAGCAACCGGCATGGCAAGATAACCTGGCTATTACATTAGTAGCACTAATACTTGGTGGTAACCAGCTATTCTCTTATTAGACTTAAGACTCACTCAGTCTGTGACCCTACCACAGTCAGGACCTACACTGATGTCTGAGGCTCCTGTTGACATCCGAAGACAGTGAGGCCCAAACCTGGGGCCATGTTGGGGATCCATGGGCTTCACTGTCATTGGGTCCATCCCGATATGAGCGGACCTGCAGTGGTCTCTGTTGAAGTCCGTGGTCCCTGTTACCACTGTAAGAAGTGAAGATAGAGTTGCACAGAGTTGGCTCTGCCCCTCACTGACTGTTGCACTAGGGAGAACTGACCCTGCCCCTCACCAAGTCTAGCACTTGGGAGAGCGGGTCCTGCACTGTCCCAGAGCAGTACAGAAGAACTGTCCATGCTGAGAGCAGTGTGGGTGAGCAGGACCTGAGAGCATTCGAGTGGGAGAATTAGCCCTATGGTGGTATGGGCAAGGGAGAGATAAGCCCCTTGCCCTCACCTTGCCTTGCCACTGACTGCAGTCAAGAAAAGCAGGTACCAAGGTCATAAGAGTGGGAGAACTCGCCTGCCCCTCGCCAGCTGCAGCACTCAGGAGAGAACTCCCTGTACCTAGCTCAGACAGCACAGTAGAGCTGACCCCGCTGACAGGCACAGGTGAGACAGTCCTGTAGGTGTGACAGCAGGAGATTTGCCCTGTCCCCTCCCTCCTATGCCATGGAGTGACAAGGGTCAGGGAAATATGACCTCCTCCTCCCACCCTCTGCCACATGCAGAAGGCAGGAGAAGCAGCCTCGGGAGCACGAGAATGCAAAGCTGGCCCTGCCTCTTTCCAAGTGCAGCAGGCCCTACCCCTCAGCTGGCAAAACAGTAGAGCTGGCCCGAATGGTAGGAGCATGGGTAAGCTGGACCCGAGGGTAGGAAAGGAGGAGAACTGGCCCCTAGCCTTGCTATCTGCCACACTGGATGAGCTAGACCAGGTGGTGATGATGAGGGAAAGCTGGCAGGCTAAACAACCCAGCTACCCACCTGATCTAGGAACTGCTGGAGCCTGTGAAGGGGCTGGTCCTCTGGGATCTCCATAAGGCAAGGCAACAATAGGATATCCAAGAGGAGTCCCAGTGAGGGCCCAGTTCTGATAGTGTAGCAGAAGCCAGAGGCCTCAAACCAGACCAATGACTCGTTGCAATGGACACTTACTTACAAGTAAAGATGTATGGACGGGGTATATGACTCATAGGGGCACACTACAGTTTCCAGGCTGAAATAATTTTTATTTGTTTTTTTGTTTGTTTGTTTGGTTGGTTGGTTGGTTGGTTGTTTGGTTGGTTAGTTGGTTTGGCTTGATTTTGTTTGTTTGGACTTTGGTTTGGTTTGGTTTGGTATTTAGGTTTTACTTTTAAATTATGTTTTGTGGGGGAGACTGCAAGGTCAGAGGGTGGAGGTGAAGAGATTGGGAGATGAGTTGAATCAGGACGCGTGATGTGAAATCCACAAAGAATCAATAAAATATTTGAGAAAAAAAAGACCCTCTCAATATTAAGCCTGACACTATTGTTGGATACTAACAATATATTGCTAGTGAAGCCATGGTTATTGGAGAATCATTCACAACCACCAATTGACTAAATCAGTGTAATCCCTAATAACAATCTATAAACATTTATCTTTATACCCACAGACAAGTGTAGTCTTTACCTCTCATCAAGGAAACATCTCCTTGCAACAGATGAAATCACCACAGTAAACCACAACCAGTGGTAGAGGTGATAATAGAAGAAGGAGGTAGTCGAAGGTGGTAGCTATTGTCTTAACATAGTTTCCTTTACAGCAGCACCATCAACACTTTGAGGTCGAATAACTCAACATAGTGAGAGGCTGTACAATCTCTACTTTCAACCTGCCTAATTCTAGTAGCATCCAAAATGTTGCACCCACTTCAGAAGAATTACCTTAAAATAACCACCGTTCCTTGTCATTCACACGGCTCCTAGTGCCGGAAAGGAATCCAGCTGACCTACATAGCTGACTCTGCTTCAAGCTTCAGACCCCCTGCAACTGATGCATCTACCTTTCGCAAGTTGGACTTGAAAGATCAATGCCCAGAATGTTCATTCCTCTGCCTAGTCTGAAAGGATAAGAACTAAAGTGGGGGACTTGTCACAGACAGAAGATGGAAAGCCCAAGCAGGCAAACACATTCCAGGCTTTTTTCTATCTGAGTCTGCTATCCGTTAGCCAATGCAAAGCATAAAAGCAAACTCTGAGCTACAGGTGGGACAGTATACTCAGCCAACAGCTGAAACCCTCCCATTTACATGAGAAAGGACATGGATATGAGAAGAGATAAAAGAATGGAACATGAACTTAATCCACAACAGGGGAACTTGCTGAGAAAAGAGAGAAAACTCTTTCCCCCACATAGCTGTGCCATACAATTTTTCCTTTCTTTATGCCACCAGGCATTTAGCAGCTACAAGCATCTGTTAAAAATGTCGAAATAAACAGATATGTTTGTCTGTTTTCATTCCCTGTCTATGTCTCCAAGGCTCATGTCTCACCAGATGGGAAATGATTCAAAAGGAAAATGATGATCCATTTTAGCCAGAAAGAATATTGAACTATGTTACAGAACAGCTGGCTTGGCCCTTCAGCTCAAAGTAAGCTTTGCTTGGTTCAGGTCCCATTCATAAAATTCTGTCCTCAGAAACAAAAGAATACAACCAGTCTAATAGCCATATTAGGGGTAGTTTAGAAGTCAACCTGGAAAACTCAGACACAAACCAATAAAAAAAAATCTAGCCTAGTACATTTGTATTAATTTCTCAGTGGGGCCATATCACTTTTGGACTCTAATGAACAAAGATTGTTTAAAAGAAAGACTCATATGCCTGATGTGGGATGTCCTTCTGTATATGTGTTGCTTTTTATTGGCTTATGAATAAAGGTACTTTGGCCCATAGCAGGGCAGAATATAGCCAGGCTAGAAGAGATCTAGAGAGAGAGAGTAGGCAGAGCCAGAGAGATGACATGTAGCTGCCAAAGGAGACAGACGCCCAGAATTTTACTGGTAAGCCACAGCCTCATGGCAATACACAGATTAATAGAAATTGGTTAATTTAAGATGTAAGAGTTAGTTAATAAGAAGCCTGAACTAATAGGGCAAGCAGTGTTGTAATTAATATAGTTTCTGTGTGATTATTTGGGTAGAAATCGACAGCCTCCACCAACATATGCTTTTGTCTAGAAAACTATTATAATGCAAAAAACAATTATCTCAGGTCATCACAAGGCTTAGAAGAGTTGAACTAACCACACCAAAAGGGAAACCACACAAAAAGAGTTGAGCTAACAAAACAAAAAGGGAAACCACACATAAGGCCCAACTCTGGTATGCCTCAGTGAGGACAAGGTACCAGGACTGTATACTAGATTGCTCAGCATCATTTATAGTTCACTGCATATTTTATTCCTTATGTTTAAATGTAGCTCATCTCTACTTGTTCCTCTTTCCATAGCACAGATTTAGTTGTTCTACACCCATTCTACTTTAGTCCTCAAGTTGCCTGAACTAGTTGGAAAAGGGGGTTGTATGTCTCTAATTGCAGCATTCATAAAAGTGAGACCATGTTGGAGGAGACTGCATAGTCGTTCTCAGCAGCCCAGACCCAAAATAACCATACAGAAATTGTATTAATTGAATCATGATTAGCTCTAACTTCTTATTGGCTAACTCTTCCATCTTAAATTAACCTATTTCTATTATTTTATATTTTACCACAAGGTTCGTGGCTTACCAACAAGGCTCTGGTGCATCTGTCTCCTGCCATGGCTACATGGCACCTCACTGACTCTGCCTTCTTTCTCCCAGTATTCAGTTTAGGTTTCCACTAGCTCTACTCTGCCCTATCATAGGCCAAAGCAAGTTCTTTATTCATTAACCAATAAAAGCAACACATATACAGAAGGACTTCCCAAATCATCTCCCCTTTTCTGTCTTGATAAAAAGAAAAGTTTTAACTTTAATATAGTAAAATTACATGTAACAAAACAGGTACCAAATAAGAATTACAGTTATAATATTTATATATGCTTTATCTTTTATCATAACTAAGGAAAACTATACTTATAACAATTTCCAAAACTCTAGAATTGACAGAGACATCTTACTACCCGAACAGTCACCCAAAGTTCTTCTGTAACATTCTTCTAGGCATCCATCTTCAGTCTACAGGCCCATGGTATCCAGCAGACTTTTCTACAAAGCAGCAAATTTGAAGATCTGTTTATCCTTGTAATGGCAAAGTCCATCAGTTCCTTTCTTCTGTGTCCCTCAGAATTTCTGGAACACTCTTTCATGAAACAGGAACCCTGAAGGATGGTCTCACCTTTAAACAACTTCAGCAGTCATTTTTCTGTAGGTCCTATGAGTCCAGTTCACAGAGCATAACATCAAGCAGTACAGGCAGTGGCTAGCAAGCTCCATAAGGAGCCTCTTTGATGCCCATCATCCTCTTGAAGTGAACTGGTGCTGCCAGGAGCAGATGTGTCTCATTGTCATAAAAAGTCCTAAGTTTTTAAAACATTTTAAATGCCATATTCCATAAGTCTTTGAAAGGTTTGAAGATTATCTACCTAACTGAAATATCTCTATATATATCTAGAATATCTGACTAACATAACTACAAACTTGATTATTATAGATGACTATTAACCTGTATTTCTTAATTATACATTACATTTNGTCTCATTGTCATAAAAAGTCCTAAGTTTTTAAAACATTTTAAATGCCATATTCCATAAGTCTTTGAAAGGTTTGAAGATTATCTACCTAACTGAAATATCTCTATATATATCTAGAATATCTGACTAACATAACTACAAACTTGATTATTATAGATGACTATTAACCTGTATTTCTTAATTATACATTACATTTTTAAATGAGCTGCACAAACACAATACCTTAATCAAGAGCAGAAACATACATATAACAAAATTGACCTAAAATTTGTATCAATAAACCAAGATCCATACCAATGCAAATATTTATAGTATATCCCCCTTTAGATGTAAACAGACATTTATAAACAATCATTTAGGGAATTTGAGCAGTGTTGTCTAGACTACTTCCTGTTTATTGTGGGTACTATTAATGAGGTCTGCCATGGGGTATTCTGTGTGGTAGGTCCATCTCAGCTAGCAGTCCTGAAGCTATCATGGATGTTGGTCCATCTGGGCCATTGTTTTAGGGGGTCTTCTTTGAACAAACCATATTAGTCTGGAAGGAATCCACATGTTCTCATCCTCTGTGGAAACATAAGTAGAACCTCTTTTCCAAAGCAATATATCCTTAGACTCAAATTTTGAAGTCAAGATACCTTTAAAAATATATGTTGGTTTAGCTTAGCAACCCTTACAATGAAATGTCTCTCTACACTTAACTCATTCACAGTCAAAAAAATTCAAAGAAAGCACAATAATATCCATATTCCAGATTCTCTGTGTATATTCCATTTTTACATGGCTTATTTTTCTTACTTTATTACTTTTTCTACAAGTTTATTTACTCCTTTAACCTATGACTGTGTTCTGTGTCTTTAAAGACTTTGTTTTACTTTTTTCTATTTTTTCTTCTCTCTCTCAAGCCTACATACATTTATCCAACACTGTGACCCATTTAGAGGTCTTTTTCATCTGAATCTGTGTCTATATCTGTAATTATTTTTGACCAGAAGTGTTTTTTTTCTTTTAAATGCTAATCAGGTATGGCTATGACCATCTCCATGGTCCTGCCTGCTTGCTTCACCCAGTCCAACATGGCAGAGGCATGGTCACTGCCTCTGAGAGCTATTCTCTCTGCCCCAGATCCAGGGTTGCAGTGGTTTCACCATTAAGCAAGTTGTATTACTCTGCTCACAAATCCCATTTAAATGTTTGGCCTAACCTGTACTTGCAACTATCATGAATCAGGAAGCCATCATTTCTTAAAGAAGCCATGCAGGGTTTTTGTTTGTTTGTTTTTGTTTTTTATTATTTTAATTGCTGCTAATGCTTAATCAAGAAGACTTGTCTTAAAGGAGCTGTGGTGCTCTGACTCACCACCAATAAACAGAGCCCATCCAGGAAAAAAAATGCCACATACCAAGAAGCTGTGTTTAAGTCTGTTCTTATGTGTCTAGAATTCCCTTCCAAGTTTTCTCAGAATTTACGTGGACATAGTCAACCACACTGGTGCCAATTTGTTGTCAGAGGCTGCTTGTTCATTTTACTGGCTGCCAGACCCAAAATAATCACTCAGAAACTATTATTTGCAATACTGTTTGGCCAATAGCTTAAGCATCTTTCTAGTTAGCTTTTATATCTTAGCTGAGGATGCTAAGTTCAAAGCCAGCCTGCCAAACATATAAGTTTGGCAGAACCGTTTTGAACTATATAATTATACCCTACTCAATAATTTTAAAGTAATCAGCTACCAATTAGTGTCCTGCATTCTTTCTTCAAAGAAATAACACATAACTCTCTTCAACTTCCTCCTTCACCTTTTTCTTCACTTTCTTCTGCTATAAAAGCCCCTTCTGATGTTATTGAGGGGAGGGTTAATGCTTGATGGCTGGAACTTATTACCCCTTGAGTGATCATTTTTATAATGTCTCAAACACTTGGCTTGCTCTTATAATTGGTGTACTTCAACTCGACCTTTAGGTCAACAGGATGAAGGTCTGCTTTCTCTTAAGATAGGTTAACTAGAGGATCAGTTCTACCCATCAGCTTACCTGTTTTTGTTTTTGTAATGAATTAAGCAATGTTGAGTGTCTTGCTACATATGGATATCATTTTGGACTGCCAACCTCTAGACCAAAACATGAGTCAAAAAGCCATCTTTTCCATCTATAAATTACCCAGTCTATGGTACTTTGGTATAAAAAAGAAATCAAACTGTGGTAGCATGCATCAGCATCAAGGAACTTCTGTGTTATTTGGAACTATAAGGAAAGGTCCAATCTTACATAAAACCCAGTTTTACATACAATTCAGTCTTACATAAAACACAGAAACCTGAAGATCTCTCCTACAGAAATCTTAAGAGCCCAAGTGACCATTTCTCTTCATAATTAAATATGGTTTTTTGAGTATTTTTACTTGAGTATTACTTGGGTAAGAGATTCCTCTCAGAAAATAAGGCAGAGGATGATTGAGGAAGTCACCATATGTCAGCCTCTGGACTTCATATGCATGTACAAACATGGGTACATGCACACACATACACATATGCAGAGATATGAACAAGTACATATACATATACCACACACACACACACATACACGTTTTTAACCCAAACCTTAATACAGAAAAACCTATAGCTTTCACCAGATTTTTCTAGTCTTTTTAGAAAGTATAGATTTTAGAAAATTATTACCTATTGTGGGCAGCCGCGCCCTATGGACGCCATTACAAGATGGCGACTTCCTCCNCTTCAATAAAGTGTGATTCGGGAAGAATTCTCGTGTGGCGAGTGTCTTTCCTGCGGGACGGGCAGGGCGCGTGCTACAACCTATGACTCAACAAAATTCCATATTATTGACCTTTTGTGCTGCTTGATTCATTTGCTAGGGTGCTATGGCTGCCATATAAAGAGAGAAAGGAGCAATAGCAAGAATGAGGACAACCATTGCTAAATGGATTTCCCTCTTACAGAGGCTACCATCTGGAATTTCCAAGCCTCTCAACCTTTTTCTAAAGCTATTAATATTATCACTGTGTTGACCTTTGATGCTGTTTGCCATTTTGAAATTTACAGATCAGCAAGCACCAGTAAATCTTGTCAGAATGAATGCAAATGTAAGACACAGTCATTACTGACTCCTCATGGTAAAGAATAGATTGCTGCAGTGTTATTACAGAGAAACAATTTATCCTGATTGCCAGAAAGATGAGGCACCCTGAATGTAGGCAGTAAACTCACTCAGAGAAATAAATTTCCCTGGCATTGCCCACACAAAAGCTGGCTCTGGTGGATGAATGCTGTCACGACAGCCATGGCCGGTGATGGATCCGCACTTGCATGACTCTCCTCCCCTGCTAGAGTATGAAAGTCAATTTGTTCTCATTCATTCTGTTCAACACACTAGACATGTTCAGAGCTTGAACTCAGAAAAAGAGGCTGGATAAATCACAGTCCAGATGCTTGATCCTACCTCTGCACTGGATGTGCCTTCATATTTCAGCCCTGCACAATAGGTACCCCAGAATTCAGATACCAAAGGATCCCAGGCCAGAAGGTGGTCTTTGCCCTGACAGGCGTGCCTATTTTCCATACACAAGCGTTTCCATGAAAGAATAGATTGCATACACACAGCAAAACTCCACTCTGTGACCATTTTATCATCTCTATGTCTTTTAAGCCATTTTCTTCTCTGCTGAAAGCCTTTGCAACATGGCTTATCAGACAAAGAATTTTAGTGCAGTAATCCTTTCATAGGAAGAATCCCTCTAGGAAGCTCAAGTAAAGAAGTGATGTATTTTACATGTTCTGAAAATCATGACAGGGTCAGTATCTGTTTATTAATCCTTGGAGAAATGAGGCATTTTTGAAAGAGGTTGATTCTAAACACATGAAAAGGAACTTATCAGAGAGTATAAAGGAGAGTGGGGCTTGCAATGAGGGCAGGTTGGTTTGGACATCCCAGATCTCAGCTAAGGACTCAAACGTTAAAACACCTGATACAGCCTCACCAGCAGATGCAGCACAATAATACTCTGGGATGCTCACAAGACCTGTTGATCAAGAACAGAGGACAAGTGTCATGGGGACCTTCAAAACACAGAAGAAAGGAGCAAACATCAGATCTTAAGTACAGCATAATCAAACTGTCCATTTTACAATTCTTCAAAATAATTCATTTTATAATTCTTGAAAGGCATTATAAATTAGAAATGGAAAACGTAATCTCTTTATAGTCTGCATTGAATTTAAAGAATAATATAAAACAGTATAATGCTTGAAGTCTATACAGGTTTTATTATAAAACTAGACCTATTAAACAATCTAAATTATATTGGTAGCATATTTATAAGCATAAGCACCTTGGAGAATAGGCATTAAACTATCCATTATTTCTGAGACCCCTCAGAAAACTGACATTTGACACCAAAATTTTAAAACCAATGGTTCAGTTTATACACTTGCCGGGTGTCTCCACATGTGGAAACGTTACTGTGGGTGCTGAGGGTCAAACAGTGCTCCATTGTAACATGAGTGGGGCCTGCTTGTTGGGGTTTCTGACCTGCCCAGTACCCCACAGCCACAAGCCCCAAAGAAAATCTCACAGAGATCTCCATAAGTTATAAGCTAATTGGCCCATTAGTTCAGGTTTCTTATTAGCTCTTATGACTTATATTAACCCATNCCTGCCTATACTTCCTGCCTGGCCAATAAGCATTTATTTAAAACATGATTGACAAAATACACACAATTCTCCCGCACCACTCCATCTAAAGAGCTCAGCAACAGATTGATTTCTCAGTGATAGGTTCTCAATGTACAGTGATTCTTTTCATATGACAGAGAGATTTAAGAAAATCTCTTTTACAAACAAAAGAAATCTATGAAAATGGGGGATAAAATAATTTCTATTTTCTGATGAAGTCCCTGGTGCATAAATAATTTTACCAAAGCCATTGGCTATTAGAAAAATTGAACAGCAATAACAGTATACTTCTAATAATAATAATAATAGTGTTTCAGCCAAATGCCCTATTTAGTCTGGACTAAGCCTTTCCAATTTAATTTAAAATTTGTGTGTGCGCACGCATGCACGCATGGAATAACAGGTAAACTTTAGCTGGTTTACTCAATTGCTCTTCACCTCACTAAATGTAGAGTCCTCCACTGAACCGGAAGCTTGCCATATTAGCCAGACCAGCTTGCAGTGAGCTTCTGGGAACCCCCAGACTCCTTCCAGTGCTAGGATTACAGGCTTGTCTTCCCATCTGGTCTTTTCTCCGAGTGCTGGGGGACCAATTGCAGGTCCTCGTGCTTCAAGAGAAAGCACTTTATCCACTCAGCTGTCTCCCAGCAACAAATAAAAAAAAACCTAAAGCACAATTTTACTGTTTTTAATTAGTGACAACTTAAAGATTTCAAGGCAAAGTTGATGGAAACAAGTGTATGCCTCCGTACAGAAAGAAATAACATTTCAAACTTACTTCATAAACAAGAGAGCAATTTGCCTGGTGTATCTTTATGCTTTTTGAAGCATTACAAGTA
This sequence comes from Bramus lutescens, assembly GCA_001685075.1. Lineage (NCBI taxonomy): Eukaryota > Metazoa > Chordata > Mammalia > Rodentia > Cricetidae > Bramus > Bramus lutescens. The sequence goes on along the minus strand of LOEQ01002928.1, from coordinate 191,894 downwards.
ATGCAACTTCGAATCAGATTCTAGGGGTAGACAGACAAAATAGCAAAATTACCTACTCCTTAAGTCAACAACAAAATTTCTTCACAAACTTAAAGTGAACTTCTGTCACGTGTATATCTCAGGATACAAACAACAGCAGAAAATGGAAAAACAGAAGTAAACAGCTTCCAGGTCACCAGGATGGGGGCTGTTCCAGCTGCCCCAGTGAGGGCTGTAGCTATCATGCCTACCACATCCCTTCTGAAATTCAACCCCACTCCTCAACTACCTATTCCCTAGAGGAGATAAATCTCAGGAATTTATTAAGAAGCAAATTACTGTGTGCTGTGTGAATATTTTGAGACAAGCGGTGAATGTTTATTTATTGTCTTAAGCTACCTCAAAAACTGGGGAGTAAAGCAGGCATGAAGAAAATTAAGTAATGTAATTAATAATGAATATTTTAAGGTAAGTTTCTTATTCTTAAAAAAATGTGTAGTGTACTGACCACACACTCACTAAGAGCATTTTTATTGCTTTATTTTTAATCAATTTGTTCTGACAATTTCATATATTCTCATAGTACATTCTGGTCACATTCCTCTACCCATTCCTAACCCTGTGCCACCTTTCCCTCCCCATAGGTCTGTTTCCCACTATCAAATCTTTTTGGTTTTGTTTCTGTTTTGTGAACCTCCTAGATTAACCAGGGCCATGCAGGAGAACATGGGTGTGGAGTTATTCATTGAACCATGAGGGTTTCACCAGTGGCTGCTTGACTGAAGACAAGAATTGTCTACCATTCTTCACAAAACTAAAAATCTATGTTCATTTGTTTCATACATTTTCTTTATGAAATCCCAAGTAACAATGGAAAAACACTAGAAATAAAAATTAATACTTTCATTTCATTTCAGAGCATAAAATATTAACCTAGTGGTATAATATGAGGTCAGTATTCTTTTTAAAAAAATTGATTATCTTTGCTAACAGTGGACAATTGAAAATGAAATTTAAAGGTATTTTTATTGGTAGTAGCAAATCCTATAAAATACTCACACACCAAAAATGCTAAACCTTTGAGGAGATATTGATTGATGGATACCTAAATCAATGAAGAAATGTACTAGCTTCTGTAAATCAGAAGAATAAACACTAAAACATTATCAATTCTAAGAATAATTCTAACCAAATCTCACCATTCTACTTATATAAACTCATAAAGTTGGTATAAAACACATGGGAAGCCCCAACAGACTCAAGATGACCAAAATGCATAAAACGAAAAGGCTAAATACATAACTACAACCTGCTCATTCTGTATAATGACTTGCATGCACATTTTTCAGGACTAATCATAAGATATTAGAGAACCAGTTGCTGTGGCTTCCCTAGGAAAGACTATTTATCTTTCTTCCAGCATTCCTTTGTGCCCATAGTTTTTTTGTTTTGTTTTGTTTTTGTTTTTTTGTTTGTTTGTTTGTTTTCTGGGGTTGAGGCATCATGTACTTTTCCCCTCCCATGGTAATGTGTCTACTGGCATCATCCTTCTTCAGTTTATGTTTAGGCAGTGATGCTGGTGAGACTTTATGGGTGTAGCTACTGATAATTCTAGGAAACACAATCTCAGAACAAACATTTTGTTCCTCCAACTCTTACAATCATTAGAGCTCCTCTTCTGAAATGTTCCTAAACCTTGGAGGCAGGAGTTACTTTATACATCTATTACTTGGGTCTTGGATCCACAACTCGACATTTTGATCAGTAGTAGTTTTCTATATTGGTCTCTGTGGCAAAGAGAAGTTTCCTAGAAAGAGGGTATAAGGATTCATATTTAGATTACAGTTAAGGATTATGTTGCTTTAGTAAAGTGGTGGTTGTAGTATACACACACATATACACAAAACAACTATTAAAGAAAGGGGGCATGTATTTGAAAGAGAGCAAAAGGAAGTACATTGGAAAGTTTGGAGGGAGGAAAGGGAAGGTAGGAAATAATGTCATTATGTTATAAATTATAACTTATAATATAATATAAAATATTATATATATATATCATAAATATATTTATATAGATTAAATAAAGAGAAGTAGAGGGTACCAGAGCCTGGCTTCCAAGCTTACTATAATACTACATATGCTGCAATATCTTGGTCTCAGGATGAAGAGAGTAAAACAAAGCAAAGGTGTAGAATGTGGGTTCCAGAAATGGGAAACATACTTATTCTCAGTGTCGAAAGGAACACCTCCTCAACAGATCAGTGTGGACTGTCTGAATAAACAACAAATGATGATCAGCTCAAGACAAATAACAGAGATAATAATGAACATTAAAACTATAAATCCACAAGAAAACAAGCAAGATTATGTGCTCAACCTCGGGAAGGCACTCTCTCTGAGAGTACACAAAAAGGACCAAATGTAAAAGAAACAAAATGATGTTAGACAGTTTCACAACGTGAAGTGTCTGCTTCAATAAAAGTCTTAGAAAAATGAAAATGGTCACAAACCAGCTCACAAAGCACAAAGTATGCAGAGCACATTAAAAGAAAAGGAGTAGGAAAGAAGCGACAATGCGAATTATGACACAAAGAGAATACAATGTTTAAAATGAGGGAAGTCACACAGAAAAAGAAGAAAAGATATTTAAAAGTGATTGTCATTGGGGCTGGAAAGATGGCTCAGTGGTTAAGAGCACTGGCTCTTCTTCTAGAGGACCAGATTCAATTCCCAACACCCACACGGCAGCTCACACTGTCTGTAACTCCAATTCTGGGGGATCAACGTCCTCATACAGACTTACCTGTAGGCAGAACACCGATGTACATAAAATAAAAACACCGGGTGTTGTGAGAACAGAGGCCAGATCCGGAGTCCAGGTTCATCTGACAAAAGATACAGAGAAGAAATTATTTCGGTTTTTTTTTCATTTTCTTTATTATTATTAAAAATTTCCACCTCCTCCCATTTT